>PVIC010028810.1:0-22980 GCA_004025085.1 Thryonomys swinderianus
AACAGTGGAGGAGAGGAAGGAATCATGTATAAATCCCAATGTCACCCTGCCACGACCCTTCCAAACACACCCAGGACTACCCTTCCTAACTGTGTGGGCAGATTCCCAGTCAATCAAGTTCATACAACCATGCTTCACAATCACAGTGAATATGGTGCTGTTCTCTACTTTGAGATTTCTCAATCCCAATGTAGTAGTCTCTCTTTAGACACACACATATATGTCCTGTATCTGTTGATACATATATATGTATATGCGTGTATATATATATAATAGACTTCAATATGTATCTTAGATAGATATAAGGTTTTATTGGTATATATGTCTGCAGTATATAATACTTACATTCATCATGAGCAAATGTGCACATGTAAATAATACATCTTGATTCATTTTTTCATTTCTTTCCCTTCATGTCCCTCCCCCTTCCTCCCATCACCATTTACAAAAGATCTATTGTATTTCCAGTTTTTCCTTTCAATTTTTTCTGTAAAGAAAGGAAAAGAGATTCACTGTACTAGTTTTATGTGCCTTTGGATAGATTTGTTGCCAGATTAATTTCATCCTACTCTTATTCTTGCTACATTATTACTTTCTTTTATAAATATATTAGATATATAATTGATTTTGTTATGCAACTTATATTCCAAACCTTGCTAAATTCACTTTATCAATTCCAAAAGGCATTTGTGGATTACTAAAGATTCTTTAATACTGTTTTCTTTTTACATACTCTCTAAATAATGAAAAAATTATATCTTTAATCTGTTACATATATGTCCATTTATTTATCAATTTATCTATTTGTTTTTTGTTGTTATTGTTGCTGTTGTTATACTGGCTAGAAGTTTCAGTGTTATATTGAATGAATGAGTTATTTTTCCTTGTTTTTGTATTTAGGGAGAAAAATTTTGCTTTTTTCAAACATTATGAATCATACAAAGTCTTAGGATTTTAATACCCTTCTTATTAAATTCAGGACATTTCTATTCCTAAATAATTGATAATTTAAACATTAGTACTTGTTATGACTTTTAATTCTGTATCTGTTGATACCATATTTTTCTTTTTCCTCTTAATATGCAGAATTATATTGATTAATTTTTTGGTTTAAAACAACCTCATATCCTTGGGATAATATGTCTTTGTCCTGTGATTTTTTGAAATAGATTGCACTTTCCAATTCAATAACATTTTACATAGACTGTTTATGTCTATGTCCATGAGAGATATTGTACTTTTTCTGTGATATATTTTCCAGACCTGAGTATCAGAGTTATCAGAACTATATTCACTTCACTTCCAACCTGATAATTTCCACTTATTTTTCAAGTTTATTGACTCTCCATTTTGTCATACCCAATTTGTAATTAACTCTATATACTTTTTCACTGTGGCTATCATATTATTTGATCCCAGAATTTATTTTTCTGTATAGTTTCATTTCTCTTTTGAGTGTATCCCTCATTACCACATTTTCTATTAATTATTTGGCCTTGTTTTAATTCTTTGAATATTTACATTCATTGATTTATAGGATTTGCTAATTCTAATATTAAGACATTTCAAACATGATTTCTGAAATCAATTTTTCTTTACTTGTAACTGAGTTGGGTTTTCCTGTTTCTCTATGTCTGTTTTTTTATTGGACATTGTGAATTCTCTTTGGACATAGTGGATTCTCTTCTTTTCTTGTGAAGGTTACATATTTTTTGTTCTAATAGTGATATTAATGATTAGCTGACTGTTTTTAAAGTGCTCTTATTGTTTTAGATAGGTCTATGAAAAGCCAAAAGCTTTCCCTCTGAAATTCTATTTTTGAAGGTTTTAACCCTAAACTCTCAATTCTTAGCAACATCTCAGGGCTTGTTTTTTATTTGTTCATAGCTCGTGCAGAGTAGAACTAGTTCTTAGATATGGACTTGACTTCTAAGCGAAAGTAAGTTCAGAGGAGTATTTATTTTCATAGAGCCTCACTCTGTAGAATCCGAATTATATTCTAAAAGTTCTTCCTCCGTGGGCTAGAATTCTCAGAATTCTTCAAATCCTCACACTTCTGTTCCATTAGGCCCATAGCAGCTGTCACTGATCTCTCATTAGCTTCAATATTCATTCTATGTATGTGAAAGTAGGACTTTCTACCCACAGAATTCTAACATTGTGAAAACTTTCTCCAGTGTCCTGTCTGATTACAGTTGCTGGATTAGACAACTTTCTGCTCCTGTAACAAAGTATTTAAAATAATAATCTTAAAGAAAGGAAAGGTTTACTTCAGCTTGCAAGTTTAGAGGTTTCAGCTCATGATTAAGCCCCTTGCTTTGGGGCCTGTAGCAAAACATTTTGCGATGGTGGGATCCCAGAATGTAAGGAGATGCTTGTTTTATGATTGGCAGAAAGAAAAGAGTCTAAGCTGTGGTCCCAGTATCCCCATTGATGGCATTCCTCCATGTGACCACAGTACTTCCACACTGTCCCAACTTGATAATAGTTCCATGATTTCATAATAGTGTCACGGTAGAGCCAAGGACTTCAACATATTTCCTTTTGAGAATATTACAGGCCTAAACAACTGCAATCTTAGATCTTAACATCTTCAGCTCATCAGAAATCTTTTTTTTTAGATCCCAGCTACTTAGAAGACAGTAGAGATATTGTCACAGGCAAAGAGCTAGATAACACATGAGGTTGCTGTTATAATTTTACCTTTCCTAGGGATCTTTTCTTGTGATTTCTATTATGCAAAGCTCCATATTCAGTGATGTATATATTCTCTCCCAGTTTATGATTGTTTTTGGTTGATTGTGTAATGGTCAAGTTTTGTACTTAGTTATATTTTTAGTTGGGTTTAAACAAATTTCAATGCATCCATCAAGCTTATAAATAAGGTATTTAGCCTTCTTTACAACTCAAAACCAGGCTGCCTTGGGCATTGATGTAATAATTGTGCTTATTATGATTTGAGTTAGCCCAATGGCTTATCTATAAATGATCTTTTACTCATGTGTCATTAATGAGTCCTTCTAGTATTTTCCTCCATTTATGTAAAACACCCATTAGATTAATTTCTTTAAAAGTTGCCAAAAATGTATAGACATCCAAAAATAAACACTAGTTAAAATTCAGCATAGTACCTATTTTCTGAGTTTCCAAATGAGTTCGAGCAGTACAGTTGCATAAGTCCAAGATTAAAACTTGATAGAGATTTCTTAACTTTACAAAGGGTCAGCTTCTTGATCTATAAAGATTCTAGAACTCTTTATGAATTGTCAAATGCTATCTCCAAAGTGTTTCTGTTGTCATAAAACAATGATTTAAATGTTTTCTACTTGGGGAAAAAACTTAAGGAAGAACAGGAACAAAAGACTTCTTTCTATTATCCATCATCAAAACTTAATTTATCAATACAGTTAATACCAAACAAAATCTGTGCCTGAGAAAATAAAATTCAAATCTGTACCACTGAAATGTCAAGAAAGCAGCCTATAGGGGCTAGAGATTTAGCTCAGTGGTTCCAGCACCTGCCTAGCTAGAGCAAGGTCCCTGGTTCAATCCCCAGGAACCACACACAATACCAGGTGTAGTGACTCACACCCACCAGCAATCAATACCACATACCACAATGCTGGGCGTGGTGGCTCACGCCTCTCGTCCCAATACTCGGGAGGCAGAGGGAGGAGGATTGCTGAGTTCAAGGCTTGCCTGGGCTACATGGTGAGCTTGGGGCCAACCTGAGCTACAAAGCCAGACACTGTCTCAGAAAAAGGAAAGAAGGAAGGAAGGAGGGAAGGAAGGAAGGAAGGAAGGAAGGAAGGAAGGAAGGAAGGAAGGAAGGAAGGAAGGAAGGAAGGAAGGAAGGAAGGAAGGAAGGAAGGAAGGAAGGAAGGAAGGAAGGAAGGAAGGAAGGGGAGAGAGAGAAGAAGGAAGGAAAGAAGGAAAGAAGACCACAGTATCAAAAATACCAACTGTTTTTAGGAAATGTACTGAAATAAAATGAGATATACCAAACATTCAGGATCTTGAAGGAGAAATGATGAGGATCAACTATAATTAAGTAATCCTGGTTCTTATACCTGGCTAATCACTCATTTTTACCTTCACCAATAAGCAACCATAGTATATAAACTCTCATCAAGTATCAAGCAGAATGGTAACCACTTACTGCACATGTGTCAGCATTATTTGTGTTCTTTATGCAGAAGAAATAAAAGCTTAGAGAATGTGCTAGGTTGCCTTTAATGTGGCCCTATTTTTCCACGGTGTCCATGTATGCTACAATCTCTTCTTCTTTAGTGTGGGAGAGATCTGTGATTTGTTTTCAACCAGATATGTCAGAGGTGATGAATCACTCCCACGATTACAATACATTACATAAGGCTCCATCTTACTAACAAACTCTCTCTATTGGGAGCTTTCAAGAAGCAAGTTGTCATGAATATGCCAGCGGCAAAGAAATTAACTGTATCACTGACATGAAGGACCCTATAAATGGATCTTTTTCCAGCTGATCCTCTCATGAAATCCCAAACCTGACTTTAACTACTTAGCTGCACACTGGTGAGGCAAAGGACAGAGGACCCAGCTGAAACATGTCCCAAGTTCTTGACCCACAGAAAGCCTGAGATAATTAATAAGCCCATGTTATTTTAAGCTGCTGAATTTCTGGTAAGGTTGTTATCAGGAACAGATAACTAACACCAGAGGAAAATTAAGTTGTAGAAGGTCATGCAGATCAGAAACACTAACAAAAATATCCAAATCAGATATTTAAATTTGAGGTGTTAACTCTTTACTAATATTTTATATGAAATCCCACTCTTCCACTCTCTAGTATCCAATCTCCCACCTGTAAAACTTAATGCCATGGTATCTGTTTCCACTTTGTGCCCCCCCAAAGCATCATATGTCTTGTCATTTGTTGTTTGCTACCTTCTGCCCCCCGTGACCTGTTTCTCCTCTGCGATAACACCCTCCCTGCCTTGGAGCCAGGCCATTATGGACTGAAACTTCTACAAACTGTGAGCTAAATAAACCTTTCCTCCCTTAACTTTGGGTCTCCTCGATTTTGTCTGAGCAATGAGAAAAGTAACTAAAATGACATCCAGTGTGATCACTAGTTTCAAATAACTTTGAACCATGTCTGTGGAACCTGCTTGCCTTTTATGTGAAATAATGGCAAAATCTCCATATATGACTAATGATGACCAAGGCTTAAACTGATATTTAATTGAGTTTACTACCTATGAGGAACTGTGTTCCCACTTGGATTAGATAACCTCCAAATCACTGTGTGGTCACAGGTGGAGCTTTTCAGAGGGGCCCAGATATAGGGTGGGTGATGCTGGGACTAAGGTGTAATGTCGAGGTTAATGATGTAATGCTGGGACTTAGTGTCTCACTTTAAGGGTGTAGCCTAGATGAAATAAAAAGGACAGAAAGAGAGATGTTGCCATCTCTTTCTGCTTGCTGCCTCCTGCCTTCTAGCCTTTGTCATGGAAGATTTCCCCTCTGTGATGCCCCTCTGCTATGCCACTCTGCCTCAAAACCAGATGGCTATAAACTGAAACTCTACAACTGTAATCTATAGTAAAGTTTTCCTTTCTTAAGGGTATTAGGCACTTTGTCTCAGCAATGAGAAAAGTAAGACAAACAGTTCTTGGAAAGATACATGCATTTTCTCATTTAATCCTTTGATATTCCAAGTATAGAAAAAAGCTGAAAGCTCTAGGTGTTACCAAATTTGCTAAAAGACATATAGCTACTAAGTAACAATGCAAAAAATTTGAATCAAACTTTTTAAAAATCCTAATACATGAAATATTGAAAGGCAGAGAAATCACATTTGACCTAGAAGATAGAAAAAAATTAAATGATGCAGGCTGTAATTGCTAGTTTTTAATACAATATGCATGTATTTTTCTAAGCAGGGGGATGGATACCATTAATTAATCACCACAAATACATACTTGACTGGGTACCATAATAGTATTATTATAATGAATCTCACATCCATTCTACCATTATGTTCTTTTATATATATATATATATATATACAGACACACACATATATATATAATACACGTATACACACACACACACACACACACACACATATATATATATATATAATATATATGTTTCAGGGACATGACTGAAACTCCAAGACACTGGACTTCAAAAAACTTACAGTCTACTAAAGGGAAAGAGAAATGAATCAACTAATTCTATTTATGCTACAAGTATTGAAATCTTCCTATATGTAGTCTTTCTTGTCCACTGGCAAGCTACCAAAATTAGCTCTCCTCGAATATGTAAACTACAAATAATAGAAAACCTATTTAAGTGGGGACTTACTTTAAAAGGAAGATATTATTAGCATTGAAACTATAAAGTTGTATTTGAGTTTTAATGAAGTGATTAAAAAGAGCAACATGCCCATTAGGAATTTAATAGAGGCATGCAGATTTTCAAAAACTTGCTTTGTTTTGTTTTTAGAAAAAAAAAGAATAGCAATGTAAGAAATACCCATTTTAATGGGGTACACCTGATTAGCTCAATCAGAGCCACAGATTATAATAAATGTAGGTACCTATATCTTTGGGGACCTTGTGGTTCCTCCCAACACTTTTCCCATTCGGTCTGCCTCTTGTAGCAGCCTTTTTCCTTGTGTGTCTTAAACAATCAATGTACTTATGACAGCCCCAAATTCTTTGCCACAAAGATGTTCTAATAAGAAAACTGTACAACAGGTACAAATGAAACTCCCAAGAGTATTTGTGGGCCATTTCTGCACCATGAAGTGTCCAGTCTAGGATGAAGACATAACAGTGAGACCAGTGAGCTGGCCTTTGATGGTACCACACAATACTTAGATTAAGTTCACTTTATTCCTAGTCGCTCTATTATGTGAATCAACCATTTCCCTCTGTAAGCCAATATAAGTTGAATTTTCTCTTATGTATAACATAATGACTGAGTGCTTGCAATAAAGCTCTAAATCACCTATTTGCAAATAATCAGTTTTTTGACATCTTTACCAGAAGCCATTATATGATAGTGGGTGTTCAGGGAGAGCAACTACAAGAGTTGACAATTGAGTCGTCAGGGTTGGACTCAGCCTGCAAGATAGCTCCCATGATCCTCTCTTGCTAGTACATATTTCCATCTGCAGTCTTTTTGAACACTGAATAGAACTTAGTATGGCCCACTGCCCAATTCACAGTGTGTGATTTCCAAAGTTTAATCATAAAAACCACAGAAGCGTCACTGTATTTCCTTGGATCTTTCCCTTGTGGGGAAGATGGTCAGCATTCTGAACAGTATGCTTAAACATCCCTGTGGCCTGTTTTGGAGCAACTTCCGAGAGACCTCAGTCAAAAGCACCAATTAAGCTATTTCCAAATTTCCGATGCACAGACATAATAAACAATGTAACTGTTTTAAGCCAGTAAATTTTTGATACTAATCTTATTGAAAAAATATGAGTACCACAAATGAAGCCCATTTTCTTACATACATTTTACACTCATGAACATAGTAGGAGTTGAGAATATTTTAAAAAGATAAACTGAAGCCTCTATAGCACAAGAACTAGCAGAAAGAATCAACAAATGGGATCTCATCCTACTGAAAAGCTTTTGCAAAGCACAAGAAGTCACTGACACTGCCAAAAAACCACCAACAACATGGGAAAAAATATTTACTAGCTGTTTATCAGACAAAGGGCTACTATCTACAATATATAAAGAACTTAAACAGATCAGCCTCCCCAAGTTTAAAGACCCAATTCAAAAATGGGCATCTGAAATGAACAGACACTTCTCAGAGGCAGAAGTCAAAGCAGCCAAGAAACATATGAAGAAATGTTCAACATCGCTGGTCATTCGAGAGATGCAAATGAAAACAACACTGAGATTTCATCTCATTCCACAAAGAATGGCCGCTATTACAAAATCAACCAACAATAAATGCTGGCGTGGCTGTGGGGAGAAAGGAACCCTTCTACACTGTTGGTGGGATTGCAGACTTGTGCAACCATTGTGGAGATATGTGTGGAGATTTCTCAGAAAAGTAGGACTAGGGGTCCCATTTGACCCTAACATCCCCCTGCTAGGAATATACCCAAAAGAACTTAGAAAATCACAGTGGAAAGACAGATGTACACCCTTGTTCATAGAAGCTCAGTTGTGATAGCTCAATCTTGGAAACAACCCAAATGCCCATCAACTGGAGAGTGGATAAAGAAGATGTGGCATTTTTATAAAATGGAGTACTATTCTGCCATAAAGAATGAAGATTGATTCATTTATGAGCAAATGGATCAACCTGGAGGACACAATAAGGAGTGAAATCAATAGAGCACAGATAGGCAAATACCGGATCTTCTCGTTGATATGAGCACTGGTAGATGCAAATGAGCTCTAGTAGTATGACAGTCTTTTTAGAATGGGAAATTTCCAAAGGAAATTTGGTGTGGGGATGTAATGAGGGGAAGGAATAAATATGATTCTGAAAGAAAATAAAAGAGCATGTATATAGGGGGTGGGGAGGTGTGGGTGAGGATATGGGTAAAAATGAGAATTGACTGTGTCATATATTGGTACAAACTCCTCAATGTTATGTGTGAGTGTGAGATGTATGCAAATTGTACCAATAAAGAATGCAATTAAAAAAATTTTTAAAGATAAATTGTACAGTTCAAGAAACCTATGAAGTTATCTGCTTACCCCCCCTCTGTAGCCAAAACCTGTGCATAATGTATGTAAAAGAAATGGCCATAAATACTAGTTTGTTATGTTTAATATTATGGTTATATCTCAAGGCTTAAGTCTAGTTTAAATTCTTATAGCAGAATTTGAAAATTTCCTCTTGTTGGACAAATGGAATGTTTCCGGCTCCCTGATTAGCAGTTTACATTTTAGGGTTGTAGAGATGATCCCATGAGTGGCTTGTGAGATGCCAAAAAGGAGGAGAGCTGACACAGTAATCAATCAGCAGTTAGTAATTTTGTGTAATTAACATGTGGAATGGCAAATCATTGCTCAATAATCCATAGGAATATCTAACTATTACAGAACAGAAATGTATATTGTCTATCCAAGACAGAAGAGTCAAGGAATTGTAGGGCCCATGAGTTTTGTCAAAGATCTACATAATTAAAAGGTTAAAAAAAATATTTCACTCTCCTACAAAGCAGCTACACAGGGCATAATTAGGTAGTGCATGCGGACACTTTTAACATAAAACAAAATAAAACTGATAATTGTGTTTGGTGGCTCTACAGGATAATTACTCTAATATGTGAAAAACAAACTTCCATAATATAGTCAGCAATTCACTGGAGGACCAGGAACATCTAACACCAATGATTTCATTAAGCTATTAGATTGCCTTTGATTAAAATTAACAATTGGTCTTACATTACCCAACAATGGAAGCTTTTCATCAGTCGCTGGTTAAAAATTCCACAGTGTTGTCTTTCTTATCACCACTTCCACAAGAAACTCAGAAGAATAGTGCTTCCTCAGCCCAACAGCTGGAAAACCTCACTTCTGAGATAAGAGAGGTTGTGTTCATCATGACATAAAGTGCAATATTATGAAGGAATTTGTAGAAATAATAGGATCTACATGGAAACGCCAAGGACAATTTAACAAACTTGTCCAGATACCGACTTGTATTTTAAACTCCTCTTCAAAACTGGTCATTACATATACAGCAGATGTCTAACTTGTGCTTGGCTTTCACCTTTAGTTAATAACATGTAGCTCTTCTTTCTCTCTCCTTTTCCAACAACAAAAATTACATTTAACAATCAAAACTCTAAGGAAAAAAACTGATTTCAATCAGGTTCTCTAATAATAATTCTTTCTTTTCTTTCTTTCTTTTCTTCTTTCTTTCTTTCTTTCTTTCTTTCTTTCTTTCTTTCTTTCTTTCTTTCTTTCTTTCTTTCTTTCTTTCTTTCTTTCTTTCTTGCCATATTTCTTGTTAGCAGAAAAGGAAGTATTAACCTGGGAGGCATCAGAGAGAGTTCTAAGCAGTTCACCTGTACTGACTCTCTTTAGTGCTGCAACAATCCCAAGAAACACTTTATTTCGACTGTTCCCATTTTATGGATCAGAACACTACACCTCAGGGAAAGTAAGCGATAATCCTTCGCATTTCTCTCTACATTTTATACACACCATGCACAATTGATTAGAATTTTTCCACTTTTAATGTGGAATCAAGAGATCAAAATTCGGAATAGAGCTGCTTTCCGCTTGTAGGTGAGATGACTTGATTGCTTTTGCTGTTGTTGCTGCTGTTTTGTTTTGCTCATCTTTATAAAAAGGCTCTGACATATTCATCTTACCATTTAGAGCAAATATGTATTCTTGTTTATGTACATACAAATCCAGAACACACATGTTCTGTGATGTCTTAAATGAAAAGAGAAATCTTATTTTAGTTACATTTCAGCAGAAGAAATCAACAAATGGGATCTCATCTTATTAAAAAGCTTCTGCACAGCAAAAGGAACCACTGACAGAGCAAAAAGGCAACCAACAATATGGGAAAGACTCTTACCAATAGTTCTTCAGACAAAGGGCTACTATCTAAAATATATAACAGAGCCTAAAAAATCAGTCCCCCCAAATTTAAAGATCTGATTCAAAAATGGGCATCTGAAATGAACAGATACTTTCCAGAGGAAGATGTAAAAGCATCTAAGAAGTATATAAAGAAATGCTCAATGTCACTGGCCATTCGAGAGATGCAGATTAAAACAACACTGAGATTTCATCTCACTCCACAAAGAATGGCTGCTATCTTGAAATTAGCCAGCAACAAATGCTGGCGAGGTTGTAGAGAAAAAGGAACCTTTCTTCACTGTTGGTGGGAATACAGACTGGTACAACCATTATGGAGATCACTGTGGAGATTCCCAAAGAAACTAGGATTAGAGGTCCCATTTCACTCTGCTATTCCCCTGCTGGGGATAAACACAAAAGAATTACAAGATTCATATCACAGTGACATATGTGCATCCATTTTTATAGCAGCTCAGTTTGTGATAACTAAATCATGGAAACAACCCAAATGTCCATCAACTCTAGACTGGATAAAGAAGATGTGGTCTTTTAATAAAATGGAGTGTTACTCTGCTATAAAGAATGATGAGATTGAATCATTTATATTCAAATGGACACACCTTCAGGACATACTCATAAGTGAAATAAATCGGTCACAGATGTGTAAATATCATATCTTTTCTCTGGTATGAGAAACTGAAGTTGTAAATGTGTTCTAGAATGCATGATTGATATTGTGAAATAGTAAATATTGAAAAGGAAATGGGGTTTAGGGGTAAATAATGAGGAAAGAAAATCTTGATGACAAATACAAAAGGAAACAAAACTTGTGTATATAGGGGCGGGATGGTACAGTGGGGACCACTGTATATAGGGGATGGGGAAAAATGAGAATTAAGTTATGTCATATACTGGTACAAATTCTCAATGTGGAGTGTAATTGTGATATGTATATATAATGTACCAATAAAAAATAATTTAAAAAGAAAATAAATTAGAACTTGAAACTTCCAAACTAGGAGCCATTTAAACTATGTTACCTTGTCAGTGGTTTTGAACTTTTCTTGAGTACAAAGGAAAGAAAGACAGCAAATGAGACTGTTAAGAAGAATGCCAAATTTTAAGAAGAAAATATTTTTAAACCTATTACTTAATCTGCTGGCCCTTGAGTAAATGATAATTAATATAATTAACTCCTGATTATAGAGAACGATGTGGCTTATAAAACTGTTCTCAAATCCATTTGTTATTTCATGCTTAGAATCATCCTGTGATGAAGAAAATTCAAGATTATGCCAACATTGCACAATTATTTGCCTATCAGCCTTTTTTCCAAAATATTGTAATTGTAATTAATAAATGTTTGCAGTGCATTATTATGTATTACACTCAGCATGGGGAGTGGTATGTGTATATAACCCATTTAAATCTTTTACATCTCCTCCCCCATCCTTTCCCCTTCCCTTTTTCTGTTGGTACCCTTCCCAATTGCAAGCAATCTGTCTCTCTGTTTCTTATTTATCTTTTATTTGCTCTTTATTTATATGTTTTATCCCACAGAAGTCAATTTCCCAGATGTGACTTTTTCAAGTCTTAGTTCTGTTCTCACTTTTTCAAGAACATCCCATCACAACTTATAACTGAAAGACAGCAATAGACTGGTTCATACAATATCCCTGATCTTAATATATCACAAGAAATATAGTAAGCACTCTATAAGTAACTGCTACATAAATAAATGAATTAATCAACTAATGAGTCACTGCATGAATGAGAGGTCTAGATTATAGTCTCTGACCTCAGTGCCAAGGCAGAAAACACAGCTTTGCCACTTACAAAGGTTGTCACTTTGGCGAAGGGTTTTTTTAAATATCTCTGAGTCTCTGGGTTCTTCCTAAGAACATGAAAGTAACAACAGAGTCCACCTCCCTGTGCAAAGCTGCAAACAGAACGAGCGAACACATGTAAAATGAAGTAGAGGCTAACAGAGTAAGTGCTCATTATACGTTCAGTGAATGAAGGGATCATATAACAATTAAGTGAACTAATCCGCAAAACAAATCCCTCAAAATAAGTTCCACAGCTAGACTCTTTCTATTAAAGTTTACCCAGGAGTTCTGTGACTCCTGTGAAAGCCACACTTCTCACCTGTACTTCCAGACTGGAGAGAGGGGACTGACTCAGACACCAGAAAAACTCTGGGAGAAGGCCGAGCTGTGGTCAGGGGCTCATCCCACATTCCAGGCACCATTTAGTGATGACGCCATTTAGCCTCATTGGAGCTGCCTTCATACTCCTGGCACCACCTAACTGGGGTTCCCAAGGATGTAGTTAAATTTAAATACCACAGTTGGATTACTTTTAACTGTATCCTTAGCAGACTGCAAGCTCCTTGAAGGCAAAGATTATTTCAGTCTTGCTCGCCAGAACTTCACATGCTTCTTTGACACTTAGTAAATGATTAGTAAGTATTTGTTGAACGAACAGGCATCTTCCAGACACCTAGGAATCTGCAAAGCAATTTTGTGCTTTCAAAAAGATTTTTTTTTTTTGAGACAGGGTCTCGCTTTGTAGTTCAGGCTGGCTCTGAGCTCACTATGTAGTCCAGGCAAGCCTCGAACTCAGCAATCCTCCTGTCTCTGCCTCCCGAGTGCTGGGATTACAGGTGTGAGCCACCATGCCTGGCACTCAAAAAGATTTTATTTAAAAATTATAAATTCTTTGTAAAGCTATAATAAAAATATCCCTCTTTATCAAGTATACTGTATTTCCAAATTTTACATGCTGAATATCACCAATACAATGAATCATACTATTAGATGCAAAAATATACCTACTGGCTTGAATAATATGTTTTTGCCATTTTTGCATTCATTTATTCCCTCATAAAGCACCTCCTTTTCCCAGGAACCATCTACATACTAGAGATAAATTGGTGAAAAAATGGACACAGGTTTCTGCCTGCAGAGAGCTTACGTTCTGGTAGAGAGATAAAGAATAAAGAGTAAGTGTTGGTTTGTTCTAAGGGAGTAAACCTTTATGGATTGAAGTGGTGTTTGTAGACTGGTCAGGCAGCCTCCTGGGAAGATGAAGCAAAGCAGAAACATGGAGCTAAGCAAAGAGTCAGCCTGATGGATATCTTTGGGAATGTAATAGGATGACTCCTGGGAAGAAATTATAGCTAACCCATGTTTCACTGTATAAATATTTTTTTGGATGGAGTAAAGGCCTGAGAATAAAATGCAAGCCAATAATGTTTTCAGAATATAATACAACAAGAGTGTAAATTTATGATCTTGGGTCAGGATATGTTTTAAGAGCAAAGAGCTATAATTATAAATGAAGTATTAGTAAATTAACTACTTTTGTTTGTATTATAGATAAAACCTGCTCAATACTATGTAACCTAAATAAAAAATTCAAATAAATTCGATGATAAGGTTAAACTAATTTCAGCTATCATCTGTAAACACTGATTTGGAAGCTATGTGTTCAACAAAAACCACCTCACTTAGCTAATAAAAGTGATTTTATAATAAATATCTGTAAACTGGAAGAATAAAATTATATTGACAAATACCAATTGTAAATTTTAAAATACCAACAAGTTTAGTTCCAACAGCTCTCTGTCCATGTCAATTTTAGATTCATTCATTTGGTAACAGTTACAAAGATAAACTCATTAACTATAATAGTGATGTGAAACAGGAGAAATAGAATAAAATGGGTTATAGAAATAAAACTGAAAATATTTTGACAGTGTGAAGCATTGTACTAAATTTACTATGTTAAAACTTAACAAGAAAAATGACAGCATTACTATTTGATTTGCCTGATAAACAACTACACATAAGAACGTATGGAAAGTTTGGTTTAGCAGAGCACAAGTGAAAGAACGATTATACTAGCTGGGAACAGGCTCAGGGAGTAGCTTTGACAAAATGGAACTATCCCCAAAGGAGCTAGTGTGATCTAAGCTGTATTAATAAAAATAGATCTTGGTGAAATGAGATAGCAATGTTCTTCATTCTCTGCTAGTCAGAACTCACATCATGAACTCATTCAACTTCGAGGGGCACAATTTAAGGCAAATAAGTATATTTTCAGGAGACATTTTATAAATAGTGAAGGAATTCCAATGACTTAAATGAATTATTTTTCTTTTCTTTTTTAAGGTGTATTTACCCAGGAGAAGAAAAAACTGAGAGAAGAAAACAAACTGCCTCACACAGTTTAGCATCAATGAAAAGAAGAATTCCAAAAGTCTCTTACAGTTCCAAGAAGTAGGTTTGGAACGATGGGTAAAATAAAGGAAAACAGATGTTAGCTTGATGCAAAAGGATACTAGATGGAAATTCAATCACAACATTTTTTGAAGTTGAAAAAATGCTAATTTGTGAGTTTGCCAGAAACTTCTGCCTTGTGTGTTAGAAAATGGAGTTTGATTTTGGAAAAGAGCCACCCTTAATTCAGGAAGAGATCCCTCCAGTGAATTCCTTTAGCCATGCAGCCAAAGACATGAATCTGATTATTGCTCCTGTGGGAAGCCAGATCAGCTGAAATATTCCAGAACCATTGAACCAGTAGATACGCTGCTTACAACTCAGTATTTGATCATTGGGTTTATGCATCCCTGTTAAATTTGCTCACAAGAGCACTGGATTTTGGACAAAGATTAAATATGGAGTCTTCATTTTAATCAAGCAACAAGACTCATCGTATGACGCTGGCGTCTCTATCCATTTGGTGATTCTTTGGAGTGACGAGATCAGACACATAGTAGGAAGGAGGAATTTCATCCCACAGAAGTTAGTTTCCCAGATGTGACTTTTTTAAGTCTTAGTTCTGTTCTCACCTTCTCAAGAAGGTCCCGTCACAACTCACAACTGAATCCTGGACCTTCTTTTCACTCCTTGTACATTCAAACCCCGTCATTATTCCAACTACTGACATCTTGTTCTCTACCTCCTCCCTTGGCTGCTTCACAGCATTTGCCATTTGCTTATACTTTATAAATTCAAGTTTATATTCTTCAAACACCTTTTGTCTATTTTGATTTCTGCTAAATCTCCAACACTTACAATGCTTAGGAATAAGAGATACACAATACATATCGGTGAACGTGTGAAGAAATTCTGGCCCTATCTTGAAGAAAAGGTACCGATAGTGCTAATTCAGGGATTGAGGGATGTTCCAAGCTGACCTGGTAGTCAGGCTCATGCTGACTCTGAGTAACATTCAGTCCACACATTGCCCTACAGGGGCACAAATTGGGCAGAAGAAGGTCCTGCTCCCTTTGGGACAATGGTTGCAGAGACAGGTACTTATACTAGAGTGAAAGAAAACAGGATCCCATTTAGGTTTTTAGCTTCTTGGCACAGGAAAAAGACACTGAAAATGAAGGATAGTCACAGATTGGGCAGTATGATAGTTCATCCTTTGATACAACTTATCTGAGTGCTATCAAAGATTCTACAAGGGTGATAGTAAAAAGATTCAGAATTTTTCAGTGGGTCCTGGCTGCTCTGTGTAGACTTCGGCCCTCTTGTCATGATCTCCCTAAGACAGAGAAGGTCCCATGAGAATCTGTAAATGAAGCTCTGACCGATATGTATGCTTGTAACTGAGAAGGTGGAGTTTATAGTGCTGATAAAGGTATCTCACTGGAGAATGCGAAACTGACCGAGAGAAATGAGACTGTGCTTTTACAGGAAATAACACTCCCTGGAACACTCCTTCTCGGTTAAACTGGGCACAAGTTTACAAGGTTTTGCCTTGATCGTGGGGTAGCAAATGCCCGAGATTAAGGTGAACTCTTTCAAAAAGCAGTGGTGCTCTGTAAATTAAACCCAAGTCAGCCATGAGTGAAAACATCAGGATTTCAGTCGGAAAGCAATGTGGCCATGGCTGTGGCTGCTAAATAAAGTGGCCACCAAACCTGAAGTAATTGATGATGGTATGGGTGACATCCTCACCTGATGAAAAGTACTTTAGGTGCCACAAATGTTGGAAATTTATACGGGCAGATCACAGCCTCTGTCGTGCCGTTCATGACTCAGCAAGTGCAAACTCTAGAGCCACCCCCAGAGCAGTTATTTATGTCAAGTGGCCATCGGCCCTCCCCTCTCCTACAGACAGTTTTGACCACAGTTTGTTACTACATGTCTTCAACTCATGGAGAAGTCTATTAAAACCAGAAGTACTTTGTTCCTGTGCCTCCTACTCAAAACACCGGACAGTGTCTCCAAATGTCTTGACCACCTCTGTTGCCACTCTTGCTGGATCAACCCCATACTCACATCATGGGGTGGCTGGATTTCACCAGCTGACGGGATTACAAAAGTGGCAGGTGAGATTGAGGGTGCTCAGCCAATCCCTTCATGACGTGGAACTAGACTCAGTTATTTAGACTGGCCTGGGAAATGTAATGAGCATCAGTCAGTGAGGGAGCTCAATTGGAGCCTCAGTTCACCCAAGTTCCCCGAGGGTCCCACTCCTCAGGGGAGGGATGCCATGGTGAACAACGGTTACACTCAGAGACTCTCTGCGCCCCTGCAGCGTGCTTCTCATATGGAAGCCAAGCATTACTCGGGCTCCCTACCAAAGCCACGCTGGCTTACAGCACAGCAGGCTGAGTCTGTCGGCACGGAAAATGCTGGTGGGGAGGCTCCGTAGTATGCTTGAGGCAGTAATGGGAGAAAGAAGTGGAGGCAGTGAGGAGCTAATTTTTAGTAAGTAGACCATCTTTAAATAGATGATTTGGGTATAAAAAGAGTCTAACCTCATTTTGTAGTGATATCGTACAGCTGGGAAAATAACATACTACCTAGAGCAGAACAGTGAGAATGCTTCAAATTTACAGAATACAGTAAATTTGCTGATTGTGGGTATTCTGTAACTAGAGTCGTTCAAGTATGGAATACACAGTTATATAGGGAAAGTATTTTAAAAGAAATTCAAGTGTTGGCTGCAAGACTGGCTAGATTCTGTGATACTTTCTCTCATTTTTATTTATTTTATTTTACTTTTCAGTTTTTGAGACAGTCTCACTTTGTAGTTAGGGCTGACCCTGAACTCAATATATAGCACAGGCTAGCCTCGAACTCAACAATTCTCCTGCCTCTGCTTCCTGAGTGCTGGAATTACAGGTGTTAGCCACCACACCTGGCCTTTCTCTCTCTCTCTTTTTTTTTTTTTTTTTTTTGCTTTTTGAGACAGGGTTTCGCTTTGTAGTTCAGGTGGTCCCTGAGCTCACTGTGGTGCCCAGGCAAGCCGCCATGAACTCAGCAATCCTCTTGTCTCTGCCTCCCAAGTGCTGGGATTACAGGCGTGAGCCACCACGTCTGGCATTCTTTCTCTCATTTTTGATATAAGGAAAAAATACTTAGGTATAAAGAGGTACACAAATCTTAAACAGTAAAGGTTCAAATCTCCTGAACATGTTGTTAACATAAATAATCCTGTATCTTTCTTCTTCCCCGCTGGCCCTAGCTTCTGTGAGCAACAAAACATGTTGGAAATTAACCAGCTCCCCTTCTGTGCTTAAAGAAGTACTATATGTGATTATGCAGCTTTCTCAAAGTGTTAGGGATTTATGACATAAAAAATTAGAAATTGAGCATCCTGACTCTCAACCAGCTTTTCTCATTTAAGTTTCTTTGTCTAAACCACCAAATTCAGAATAATTGAATGAATACTTTTTCTATTTCTTCCAAAGACAACACCCCACCATTTTAGACACGCATGAGAGAGAGAACTCAGAGACAGCTCAACAGATACCCGGATATTTACAGCCTTAGATATGACTCTTGCAGGACCCGAGCTGAGGTAAACCATTTCCCACCCTGAACTCCCATGGTTTGTCAATGCCAAGCTTGAATTCCCCTCCGCATTTTCTGATGATCCATGAAACAGTGCGCTAGTGTTAGAAATGCACAACATACTGAAACCATTGGGTAGTTTGCTAGGTGGAAGAAAACTCACCTACAGAACCTGCGGAGAACTCAGCTGGTACTTAGACTTTGCTGTAAACAAGGTGCCTTCCCCCAGGCCTCAGGCTGCCTCCAAAAATCACACTGGCATCTCTGGTATCTTGCTTGTTGAGTGAAGTCCCCAGCTGAACCACCTTAAGGTTCGGTGCTAATTAAGTCCTGATTCTTTAAAAAGAGGCGTATTTTCAGAGTACATTGGGTGGAAGTGGGAAGGTTGGCAGGGGGAACAATCCATCTTGTTCTCTGTTCACTTTGTTTCTAAATTAAAGTAGTCTGCTAAGGTGTGGAAGTGTGTGAATTATTATTTTCCTAACATTAAACACTTGATTTAAAGCATATTCCCTTTGAAGGAAGGTATAATTTGGGAATTATTTGAAATCTCAAAGTGGTTAGAAACTGGGTTTAGCCAGATTTCTAGCTGTAAGCAAAAGCCAGCATCTGATAAAAAGCTGTTGTGCTTTATTGATGCAAAGGAGGTAAAGACCCTCCTGGGGGTTTTTCTATTCAAGAGCATCCTCGTTGTTACTTGCAAACTGCAGTGTACAATTCTGAATATTTTCAGATACGTTTACCCAACATGACCTGGTTCTCCTCAAAGGAAGCTTCCAAGTAAACAGGCAAAGTTTTAATGACATACTAGTTGTAACATGAGTTCTATGCAGCAGGAAAGCTTCCCTCCATTACCTATTCATATGCAATATTGAATTGTAAAATAAAGCACAGAACCAAAATAGATAGACTTTCCAACAGAGAGACATGCAGCCACATTACAAAGTCAATTTCATATATGGGATCCTGCGCTGAATCGTTTAGCTATTTAGGAATGCATTTCGCAGCTAACTCATCCTGGCAGGCCCAACGGGATGCAGTTCCTCTTAAAATAAATATGGAGTCATCAAACAGGCATCACTGTGACAATTAACTGCTAGGCTTGAAGGAACTTTTGCTTGGCTTTTCAAAGCAGCCAGAAGAAAAATAGAGACTTCATGAGTCACAAGCAGAATCTACATATGGGAACAATCTTTTGCAAAAATCAATTGTGAATAAATGCACTATAATAGTCCTCTTTTTCTGCATTATTAAGAAATAAAGGGTTCCATGTAACTGAATTTTCCATGTAACTGGAAACTTCCTATTTATTCACTGAATAAAGAGAAAGATGGAGTGGCAAAGAGAGGATTAGATAGTAACATGCCTAAATATATTACAGTACCCAGAGCCCATTTTCTTTAAATAAAGACTCACATGTTATGATTTAATTTTATAAGTTCCTTAGATGACTTGAAATCATCCGCTTGGAAACCTCTTGCCATATTTTCAAGAAAGGAGTGCAAACCTGGACCACAGCAGCAGGAGAGACTAAGAGAGTGGGACAGATTTGAGATGTATTTTAGAGGGAAAATGAACAGAATCCAGTGACTGATCAAACGTGGCATTTAGACTAAGAGTGAAGAAAAATATCATTCCTGTTTTCTGGCACCAAGAGCTAGGAAGACAGCAGAACTATGCATGATGGCACTGTGCACAGAAGGAGGAACAGGTTGTGGCGGAAAATAATCAAGCATTTGATAAAATCCATAATCTAGAACTTAATAGAACTCATAAATAAAAGGGAAAGACTGGAGCCAGGGAAATAATATCCACAAAACTCAGAGCTGAGCAACCCAACAAGCCTGGGTAGGCCCACTTTGAGAGTGTGGTGACTTTTGCTTGCCTAGTTGCAGGTTCTGGATTGTTAGAAGTGGAGCATGGGAGGGGTAATACTGCCAGAAGCAACAGCTGGGTCTGAACATTACAGTGGGACATTACAGTGGGAACCCATGAGTGAGGCTCACCACAAAACACCCTGAGTTTGGGAAGAATGATAAGGGCTCTGACTCATTAAGACCCTTATGCAGATTCTGCTTGTTCATCATTTTGCTCGGTACTCAGAACAAAGCTATGAGGTTGGTGTGATTATTAGCATTGTACAGATGAGCCAATAATACTCTAGAGCGCTTTCTCCGCTTACAGAAAAGCATATGCAGTAAGTTGCTATTCTGATCCATTTGAACTTCACTTTAAATGCTGGCTCTTTCTCACTGAACCCCACACTGAGGACAGTGCATGGAATTTAAGGATGGCACAGTGACCAGCTCTGCTAAAATAAAACAATTACAGCTGTATGTGTGAAATGCTTGACAGGATGATGTGGTGAGCTCTATCCTCTTAACTGTCAGAGGAAAAAAACTGCACCTGCCTATTACATTTTAAAGTGGTGTGTTTTTAAAATTCGGATTATTAATATATGTTTGCAGTACATGATGATTAAATTCTTCATGGCAGGCTGATACACCTACCTAATATGTTAATTCTTTTTTCATCTTCTTAACCCTCCGCTCTCCTTCTCTTGGTTCCCTTCCCTTCTGCAGAAGACTTCTCTCCTTATTTCCTGTTATTGCCTTTTTACTTATATTTTTGGATTTCTCATAGAAGACACACTATGTGATATTTAAGCTTGTGTGTCTGTTGACTTCACTTAACATTATGATCTCAAGGTGCATCCATTACAATGCGGTACTTGCACACAGGGAGTCCTAATACACCATAAAGGATATACTTAAAATAGCATTTCTGGCCAGAGATTTAGCTCAGTGTTTCCAGCGCCTGCCTCGCAAGCGCAAGGTCCTGAGTTTGATCCGGGTAACCACATACAATGCTGGGTGTGGTGACTCACGCCCACCAGCAATCAATACCACATACCACAGTGCTGGGCATGGTGGCTCATGTGTGTAATCCCAGCACTAGGGAGGCAGAGGCAGGAGGATTGTTGAGTTCAAGGCTTGCCTGGGCTACATAGTGAGCTCAGGGCCAGCCTGAACTACAAAGCGAGACCCTGTCTCAAAAAAAAAAAAGAAAAAAATAGCCTTTCTGCACAGGATAGGAAGAGAACGCAGCTAAGTTCCTTTCATTGGCAACATTCTATGCATTTAAAATCTAGGATCAAAATAAATTATAGATGGAAATGAGTATCAAATATTTTGAAACGATATTTAAACCTCAACATCTAAATGACTCACTCCCTAAGAACTGTTGTTGGGTGGTCTTGCCTTGTCTTGCCTGCCCTAGGTTGTTTATTCTTTCTTTTTCATTCTGTCTACATCAAAATGCAAATCACTAGAGTCCTTTCTTTGGTTAGCTAAGAAGATAACCATTTTCCCCAGAAGGGACACAAATGCCTGGGATGAGGATATTAAGGACCCAAAGAGCTTTTCTCTTACTGGTGAACCATCAGATTCTCTTAGGTGGAAATGTTTAACACATCAGCTAGTAGTTCATTTCAGACACAAGGACAAATCATCTTTGACTGGAAGTGATAGAGAAAATGTGGCACAAAGACTTTTACATTATTAATTGATGTTTTTAAAAAAATGTATTTCTGAACTTCTTTGCCTCCACTCAGGAAGGCAACAAGCATTAACTACAAAATGTGGTTTATGACAGGACTTGTTAGCATTTTATAGTTAAAAGCCTAAATACATTAACAATAGTAGGGGAATAGGAAAACAATGAGAATCAAGATGTGTCACATACTGGTACAAACCCTCAATGTTGAATATGATCATAATATGTGTGTGTGTGTTTGTGTCTGTGTGTGTGTGTGTATAAAATGTACCACTAAAAATAAGAACACCAAAAAAAGAATAGTAGGTTCTGAAATAAGAGACATACTCCAAAACTAAAAGTGATTTCCTTGGCTGTGAGGAATGTGGTAGAAAAAAATCATGGTTTGGCCTGATAAGTATAGCAGTATCCTGTTTATAAGTAACACTGAATAATGGGGCAAAAAAATCTGCTCATATGTGCCTCAGGGAGGCCGAGTGCTATCACCAAGGCTCACTACCTTACAAACACTTAAATGCATCGTGACCCATGGGGATGAAACCAAACACTTCTCAACAGAGCCAGTGCCCTGGTACTTTGTCATGACTCCAGGGCTTTGACATAGTCACAGAGAAGTGGAAGAAAAGAAGCCCTAAGAAAATGTGGCTCAGTTTTCTATGAGCCAAAAATACTGTGGGCCCAAGACTGGAAATTTAGTTGATATCATGTAACAGGAAATGAAAAAAGCCTTGGTTTCTCAAATAAGAATGGAGATGGAGACTCAGATCCATTGTAGGGTCTAAAACCCTAAAGAAAATGTATAGAAGAGAGTCAGAGTAGATTAGCAAAGTCTGATAAAATCACAAAGGCAAAGGCTCCTGAAAAGATATGATATCATAGATGACAAACCCAAGATAATAAATGATCCTGGGTTCAGAGGCAGTGGGGTACTACTATGAAGGATATGGACAACCCCTCAAAAAGGATATTCTCCATCTCCTATAATAATTTTGCATATTTCCTGAACTGCAGACTTCCTTATAGGATTCAAATTC
>PVIC010028811.1:0-22953 GCA_004025085.1 Thryonomys swinderianus
AAGAAGGAAGGAAGGGAGGGAGGAAAGAAAGAAAGAAGAAAAGAGGAATGAGAGTGACAGAGACAGAGAGAGGGAGGAGGTTGGGGAAGGGAGGAAAGTTAGGCAGAGAGGAATTTAGCTCAGTGGCACCAGGCCTGCCTTACCATTGCAGGGTTGAGTTCAATGAGAGGAGGGAGGGGCAGAGAACAAAAGATAACAGGGTAACTTTGTCTCTCCTTGTATATTAAACAAAAGCCTTCAAAAGAGGGAAACAGGCTACCTATCTAGTGTAACTGTTTCCTTTGACATCTGCAGAAACAGTCAATGATTTTATTCTTAAAAACTGCACAAAAAGGTAGATGGTACATTATCTCAACAAAAAACACCCAAAACAAGAAAAGGATAATTCTGAGAGGAAATACATTTGCTAGTTAACCACATTCCCACAGATATTTTATGTCGTGTTGTACATCATCAATATATACAATATTATATACCAGTTTCTTTTAAAGAACAAAGAATCATCTCCTGAGCTTGGCTGTTAGTGTGTGAGCACAGTTTTCTCTTTCCTGTGCCTTTCTGATTGGTTGAGGAAGCCTGACTGCAGCTTCGCCGGAGAGTGACCCTGCCCGGCCTTCATCAGCCCATTTATTCTGCTCCAGTGAGCAAAGCCCTGAGAAGAAGCCCTGAGAGTGCACCTGCAGCGGTGTGCTCTCTTGTTTAAAAAGAAAGAAAAATTAATTAAGAATTAAATCCCTGGGCCAGAGATTTAGCTCAGTGGTTCTGTCATCTGCTTCACATGCACAAGGTCTCAAGTTTGATCACTGGTACCACATATTACAGTGCTGGATGAGGTGGTTCGTGCCTGTAATCTCAGCATTCCAGAGGCAGAGGCAGGAGGATGCTATGAGTTTGAGGCTAGCCTGGGCTACACAGTGAGTTCAGGGCCAGCCTGAACAATAAAGCGAGACCCTATCTAAAAACAAAACAAAACAAAACAAAACAAAAAAAAACAAAAAACAAAACAAAACCCAGAATTGTAGACCTGAGAAATATTGTCCTCATGTTTTTTTATTTAAATTTTTATTGGCACACTACATATACATATCACAATTATGCTCAACAGTGAGAACTTGTATCAGTATATGACTAATTTAATTCTCATTTTTCCTATTCCTCTGCTCACCCTACAAACCCCGATCACTATATTTCCGTTTTTAATCATCAAAATGTTTTCTTCCCCTAATTACATACCCCTAAACTCCATTTCCTTATGAATATTTACTATTTCACAATAACTATCATGCATACTAGAACTCATTTACATCTTCAGTTTCTCATACCACAGAAAAGATATGATATTTATACATGTGAAACCTATTTATTTCACTAATGAGTATATCCTTAAGGTATATCCATTTGAGTATAGATGACTCAATCTCATTCTTTATGGAAGAGTAATACTTCATTATATATACATATATAAAATATATAAATACACACACATATACATAAACACATTACACACACACACATCTTTTTTATCCAGTCTAGAGTTGATAGGCTTTTGGGTTGATTTCAAGATTTAGCTATCATGAACTGAGTTGTTATAAACATGGGTTCATATATGTTGCTGAGATATGAGTCACCTGATTCTTTTGTGTAAACCCCCAGCAGGGGAATAGCAGGGTGAAATGGATCTCTTTTTTGAAGAATCTCCACACTGCTCTCCATAATGGTTGAACCAGTCTACTTTCCCACCAACAGTGGAGAAAGGTTGTTTCTTCTCTGAGCCCCACCAACATTTGTTGCTAGCTAATTTTAAAATAGCAGCTATTTTTTGTAGAGTGAGGTGAAATCTCAGTGTTGTTTTCATCTACATCTCCCAAATGACCAGTGATGTTGAACATTTCTTCATATAGTTTTTTTTTTTTTTTTTTTAGACAGGGTCTCATTTTTTAGTTCAGGTTGGCCCTGAGCTCACTATATAGCACACGCAAGCCTTGAACTCAGCAATCCTCCTGCCACTTCCTCCCAAGTGCTGGGATTACAGGCTTGAGGCACCAAGCACAGCATTTTTGGTATGTGGTAGTGATTGTCAGTGGGCATGAGCCACCATGCCGGGTATTGTATGTGGTTACTGGGGATCAAACCAGGGACCTTGTGCTCGCTAGGCAGGCCCTGAAACCACTGAGCTAAATCTCATCCCTCTTCATATACTTTTTAGCTGTTTTTACATCTTCCTCTAAAAAGTGTCCATTCCAGCTGCCCATTTTTTGAATTGGGTCTTTAGTGCTTGCTTCAGCAGCACATATACTAAAATTGAATTGGGTCTTTACATTTGGGGGTTGCTGATTTTTTTAAAGCTCTATGTATTCTAGATAGTAGCCCTTTATCTGAGGAACAGATGGTCAAGATTTTTTCCCATATTGTTAATTGTCTTTTCACTCTGCCAGTGTTTTTTTTTTTTCTTGGCAGAAGCTTCTTAATAAGATGAGATCCCATTTGTTGATTTCTTCTGTCAGTTCTCATGTTATGCAGTTTTTATTCATAAAATCTTTCCCTAAGCCAGGGTCTCCAGGAGTACTACTTAACCTGTTTTGCTGCACTTTTAGAGTTTCCATTTTAATATTTAGGTCTCTAATCCACTTTGATTTTAGTTTAGTACACAGTGAATGTGTTGGACTTATCTTCAGTCTTTGACAGGTTGAAGTCCAGTTTTTCCAGCACCATTTGTTGCAGAGGATCTCTTTCCTCCACTGAGAACGTTTGGCCCCTTTATCAAAGATGAGGTGGCTCAGTGTATCTGGAGTTGTTTCTGGATCTTCTAATCTGTTCCACTGATCCTCAGCTCTGTTTCCTTGCCAGTACCATGCCATTTTTATCACAGTTGCTTTGTAGCATAGTTTCATATTGGGGATAGTGACACCCCTGCCATGTCCTTGTTTCCTAGAATTGCTTTTGTTATTCTAGGTCTCTTGTGGTTCCAGATAAATGTTTGGATTTTTTTCTCTAGATCTGTGAAATATGCTGTAGGGATTTCAATCAGGATTGCATTTAGTAGTTGTAGGATTATAGTCATTTTGACAGTGCTGGTTCTTCCTACCCAGGAACAAGGTATGTGTTTCCATTTTATGATATTCCCTTCTATCTCCTTTTTCAGAGCATTGCAATTTTTGGTGTAGAGATCTTTCACCTCCTTTGTTAGACTGATTCCTAGATATTTCATTTTTTGAGGGTGCTATTGTGAAAGGAATTGACTCCCCAATTTCTCTCTCAGTAAGTCTGTTATTTTTGTATAAAGATGCAGTTGATTTTTGAGAATTAACCTTGTATCCAGCTACACTACTAAATTTGGTGATTAAGTCTCACAGTTCTTTGATAGCATTTTTAGGATTTTCTATGTAGAGTATCATGTCATTATCAAATAATGACAGTTTAACTTCTTCCTTTCCTGTCTTTTTTCCTTTTTTTCCCTTTCTCTTATCTAATTTCTGTGGCTAATATTTTTAGGACTATATTGAACAGGACTGGTGACAATGGATATCCTTGTCTTGTTCCTGATCTTAGTGTGAAAGGTTGCAGTTTTTGAGCATTTAAGATGATGCTGGTTGTTTGTTTCTCATAAATACCTTTTATTAGCTTGAGATATAGTCCATCTATTCTGATTTTCTGTAGAGTTTTGTTTATGAATTGGTGTTGGATTTTGTCAAACGCTTTTTCTGAATCTACTGAGATGATCCTTTGGTTTTTGTCCTTGAGACTGCTAATATAATGAATTATGTTTATTGATGTATGTATGTTGAACCATCTTTGTATCCCTGGGATGAATCCAACTTGGTCAGGGTGTATGATCTTCATGGTGATTCTCTGTATTCTTTTTGCCAGTATCTTGTGGATTTTTTTCACCAATGTTTATTAGAGAGATTAGCCTACAGTTTTTTGTTGGGTCTTTTTCTTCTCTTGGAGTCAGGGTAATGGTTGCTTCCAGGAATTTAGGAGTACTGAATCCCTTTTGATTTCATTAAAAAATCTGAAAAGTAGTGGCGTTAACTCTTCTTTGAAAGTTCTGTAGAGTTTAGCAGCAAGCCATCAGGACCAGGGCCTTTCTTTGTTAGTGGATTTTTTGGGTTACATTTTCAATTTCATATATTGATATTGGGGTGTTTAATATTTTTATATCTTCTTTGTTCAGCTTTGGAAATTCATATGTGTCTAGGAATCTATCCATTTCTTTTACATTTTCCATCTTTTTTTTTTTTTTTTTTGCTTTTTGGAGACAGGGTCTTGCTTTGTAGTTCAGGCTGGCCCTGAGCTCACTATGGTGCCCAGGCAAGCCGCCGTGAACTCAGCAATCCTCCTCTCTCTGCCTCCCGAGTGCTGGGATTACAGGCGTGAGCCACCACGTCCGCCACTGTGGTATGCGGTGTTGATTGTTGGTGGGCGTGTCTCCATGCCCAGCATTATATGTGGTTACCGGGGATCGAACTCAGGTCCTTGCGCTTGTGAGGCAGGCGCCGGAACCACTGAGCTAACCCTCCGGCCCGACATTTTCCATCTTATTGTATACAAATTTTCAAAGTAGGTGTTTATTATCCTCTGGACTTCTGCTGGATCTATGGTGATTTCCCCCTTTTCATTCCTAATACATATACTGGAGCTTTTTCCTTCCTTTCTCTGATGAGGTTTGCTAAGTGTCTGTCATTTTTTATCTTACAAAAAAATCAACTTTTTGATTTGTTCATTTTCTGCATTGTTCTCTTGGTATCCTGATCCTTTTAATTTTTTCCCCATATGAGCTTTGGGATTATCTTGCTCATCATTTTCTAGTAGCTTGAGGTTCAGCATTAGGTCATTTTTTTGAGTTTGTTCTATTTTCCTGGTGTGTTTACTGCTATGAATTTTTCTCATAGACCTGCTATCATTGTATCCCATAAATTTCTGTAAGTTGTGCTGGGGTTTCATTTAATTGCAAAAACTGTTTAATTTCTTCTGTGACCCATTGGTTGGTCACCAGAGTGTTATTCAATTTCCACATGCTTGGAATCTCTTTTGCTCTTCAGCTCCAATTTCAAGGCACTATGGTACACAGGGGATAACTTCAATTCTTTTGCATTTACTTAAACATGTTCTATGAACTAGTATGTAGTCTATTTAGGAGACTGACCTATGAGCCTCTCAGAAGAGTGTGTATTCTGACTTCCTAGGGTGAAATACTCTATAGGCATCTATTAAGTACATTTGTTTGAAGATTTGGTTCAATTCAAGCATTCCATTATTGAATTTTTGTCCAGTTATCTGTCTAGTTGTGGCATCGAGGTATTGAATTCCCTTACTACTATTGTATTAGTGCTTATCAGGGTTTTCCTATCCATTACTATTTCTTTTATATATTTGGGTGAATTAGAATTTGGTGCATGAATATTTATTAATGTCATCTCTTTCTCTTGGATTGTTCCCTGTACAAGATTGTCATATCCTTCTTTGCCTCCCTTAATCAGTTTTGGTTTGAAACATGTTTTGTCTGCAAATAGTATAGCCACTCCTGCTTTTTTGCAGTTTTCTGTCACATAGAGATTTGTATTCCATCCTTTTACTTTCAGTCTATGAATTTCTTTCTGAATTAGGTGTGTTTCTTGTATGCAGCAGATTGTAGGATCTTGATTTTTAATCCATTCTGCCAGTCTGTGTCTTTTAATTGGCCCACTGAGGCCACTGACATTAATGAATATGACTGATAAGGGCTGGTTTATACTTGTCATGGTATTTTCCTGTTCTTCATTTTTTTTTTTTTATTCTTTGCTGTCTCCCTTTCCATTCAGTTTCTCACCTTGTGCAATGGGTTCAGTCTGCTGGGTCTCATGAATTTTTGATCTTCATCCTTTTTTTCCAAGATATTTTTTTTAGAATATTTTGGAGTGCAGGTTTTGTAATTGAGAAGTTCTTCAGGTGTTCTTTTCCATTGAAGTATCTTATTTCTCCATCAATTTTGAAAGAGAGTTTTGCAAGATACATCACTCTAGGTTGGAGTTTATTTTCCTCCAGGAATGGAAACACTTCAGTCCAGGTTCTCCTTGTGTTGAGCATTGTGGGAAATGGCCTAGTCTAAGCATCCCTGTCAGGCCTGGAGATCTGCACTGGGTGCCGCATCAACTAGAAGTTGAGAGATCTGCACTAATTCAAACAGTGCTACCCAACTCCCAAGATGAGACCTGCAACCTTTTGAGTTGCTACACTGGGATGCCTGACTGGGAAGGTAAACAGCCTCTGACTTGGCCCCCTGACCATTGTCTCTCAAGTTGAGAAAAATGTTGTTTTCCTTCCTGTTCCTGTGTAGGTTAGGACTGAATTCTAATAGAGTTAATTAAGTGTGTGATGGATGTATTTACTCTTGTTAAAGTAAAGTATTAGTAAAACATAGTGTAAGAAAGTTAGAGATAGGAAAAAGATTTAAGAAAATTATAATTTGACATTTAAAGAACTGATTCCAGACAGTATGTGTATAGATGACATCCTACTGCTATTTGTGCACTAATTTCCTGAATGCTTTGTTCCTGTTTTCCCTACCCTATAAAATAATATGTAACCATTTTGGAGGCCATGTTGGCCTTTTGAAACAGTATAAATACAACCTGCTCAATAAATGGGTGCCTGCTCAGTACTGACTAAGAGGAACTCCCGAGCCCATCTGTTCTGTCTTCTCTCTTTTTAATCTGTGCCCCTCAACTTCAAGACTCTGCTGATCTGTCCAGCAGTCCTAGACAGAGCATTTGTGTTGAAAAGTCTGCTGGGACTGTTATCGGCTTCCCTTTGCCTGTTTTTTTTTTCTTTTCTCTAATTTCTTCTTTTCTTGGATATCTGGAAGGTTGATAATTATATACCTAGATGTAGATTTTTTTTAAATATCATGGCCTTTTGGAGTCCTATATGCCTCATTTATCATATGTCCAACTCTTTCTTTTCCTTTGAAGTTTTTTGCCATTATATATGTGAACAGTTTTTTAAAATATCTTTTTCACTGTGTCTTGCTTTCTCAGTGATTCTAATCAATCTTATGTTATTCTTCTTTGAGTCATCTAGGAGGTGTTGGATTGATTTCTCATGGTCCCTTGCCAGTTTCCATAAGTTGTTCCTTTCCTGTTCACTGGCTATGATCCTGTTCTAGGTTTGAAATTTGGTCCTCAGCTTCATTCATCCTACTTTGCAAACTTTTGTTCTCAGTTTTGATCACCTGGAACTCTGCTTGAAGCTGTTTGAAAGGTTCTATTGCTTTTATTATCTGAGATTCTGATCTCTTCTTTAATCAAGTCTGTCACTGTAGACAGCATCTCTGTTTTCATCTCAGAGATTAACTCTGATTTCCATTTTGGTATCTTTTTAACAAATTCCAAAAGTTCTGGTGATTGAGCTTCATTTTGTTCCACTTCCCTTTTCCTTAAATTCACCTCTGGTGCTAATCTTTGTGTCTGGGTTCTTTGAATTTTTCTCATTTCTATTGTTATGACCAGCACCACAAGTCACTGCACAACCTAAGCAGTGCTTACCCAGACTCGCCCAAAGAAGAATGGAGGTCCCTGGGCTTATCTGGAATCTATGACAGGCTGGCAGTGAACATCAACATGCAGTCTCCACAGAACTTACCTGCACTCACTCACAGGGGAAAGGAGCTCTCTTGGGCCTCTGATCTGGATCCAATGGTGGGTAGGCTGCTCCTTTTTACAAAAAAAAAAAAAAAAAAACTTGAATGTTTATTGGTATATTATATATACACATCACATTCACTCTCAACATTGTGAATTTGGTACCAGTATATGACGACTTAATTCTCATTTTTCCTCTTCCCTTCCCACCCTACAACCCCCTGCCCCATATACATAAGCTTTGGTTGATTTTTTTCTTTTGCTTGCCATCACATTTTTTCTTTCCTCTCATTACTTACCACTTAGCCCTCATCTTTTTTGAAAGACTTTATGTGTCATCTCTTTAGTTCCAAGACCGGAACGCCTTTCTTTAGAGTCTCACTCCAAATTTTTGTTTTCTGAGCAGAAAAGAAATTTTTCTAAGCATGTTTAAGTGAGCTGGGCCGGGCTGTTTTGAATCTCCCTGCTGTCTCTCCCTGACTTGGGCCCCAGATACACTTTTCCTTGCTTCATTTGCAAACAGTTTTTCTTAATCCCAAACAGCTGACCTTCATCATCTGCTATTTTTCTCACTCCTAATGTGTTTCAGGAGGCTGCAGAAGGGTTGTGGGCTGCACAAGCAGAAGGTGTGTGCTTCAGTAAGACCCCTGGTTCTCAGGGGCCATAACAGTAAAGCCAGCAGAGTCTTCAGCAGTGACCATGCACCTGGACATGGCAGATCACTCCACAGACTAGGAAGTGATCCAAAATAGGACTAAAACATTATGAACCAATGTACTGATAAGCAGCACCGATAGAGTAGAGAAAATTACACAGCAGCTAAAGTGTGGTGATAAGTGGGTAATGAAATGAATAGTGGTACTATTATGTAAACAGCATTTCAAAAGGGTTGGGGCAGCTCGACCTAAAGCATTTCTCTGGGTTCAGTTCCCAGTGCCCAAGAAAGAAGATAGGGAAGGGAGAAGGAAAAAGAGAGGGGGACATTTTATAATCATTCAAATAGCTTTCATGGAAGCATAAATGACAGAAAATGCTTCTGATATGTAAGGAAGAGGGGAAGAGGAGTTATGAGAACCTCTACAGTTAAGAACTAGTCTCCTGTAAGCCCAACAGCACAAGGCAAATTAAGTAATAAATAGACAGAAATGAGATTTCGAGAAGAAGCTGAGCTTGGGCTTGATCCATGCTACTCTCTAGCCAGGATGGCCAAGTCCCCACCCTTCTTGCCACACTTTTTATTATGTATACCTCCAGTAACAAAAGACAGGGCAGGGCAGATGCCCATAGTCCTTGAGGAATTATGCAGATATAGATCCTGGTGTAGTTCTGTCCTGAAGCATCACAGTTTGTGGGAGCACTGGGGGTCTTTGTTGTCAATGGAAATGAAGATAACAGGTCTGGATATGACCTTGTTGGTTTGCAGGCAGGAAAGCTTGGCCCCATCATAATTCTGATTGTGTAATAGGATTGCTCCTGACACTGATACAGTAGTCAGTGGGAAAACATGTAATCACAACACTATGGTCCTAATGGTCCAGATTATGTATAACATGTCTATACAGAAGAAAGGTCAATTTACTAAAAAAATACAATAAATGCAAAAATTTCCAGATAGTAAAGGAATGGCTTTGATTTTTCTCTATCATTTTCCAAAACTAAGGATTTTGCTATTACTTTTCAGGTAAGAAAAACACTGTTTGAAAAAAAAAAACATAGTATCCTTACAAATTTAAAGATGAGTTGCATCCAGATGTGGTGGCTCATGCTGGTAATCCCAGCACTCAAGAGGCAGAGGCAGGAAGATTCTCATGAGTTTTAGGCTAGCCTGGGCTATGTAGTTGGTTCAGGGCCAATCTGAACTACAAAGTGAGACCCTGTCTCAAAAAACTTAAAAGAGATAGAAAGATGAGTTTCATAGATCAAGTCAATATTAAATATTGCAAAATCTAGGTTTGTATAGAGAAATCCCAACAGCAGGGTCATTAGATGAGGTGTCTCAAACCTACTGTGGCAAGACACTAGACAGAACCTACTCCATGTATGCCTGTATGTATGTGCATGTGTGTGTATCAGTGTGTGCACACATGCATAGGCAGTTTCAGAGGGGAAGGTAGTAAGGCTGACTCTCCTTCAGGGAGTTCTTCCAGGCCTCTTGGGGTTGTGGCAGGAACTGAGATGCTCCTGAGGTTGTGTGTGTCTCTGATGAACCCTGGTTTCAGACCACCTCAAACTACAAACCAGCTATTCTGAACCAAACAGGCCAGTACCCAGGGATCTTCATCATCAGCCACAGTGGGTGTCCCTGAGGAATCTTCTTGGCAAGTGTGGAAACATGGGGAAGTTTCACAGCCTCACCTGCAACCTCATGCTTCCATAGGAGTCAGTAGCAGATGGACTGCAAGGTGAACACAAGGAAACCTCTAGCTTTTAGAAGAATCCATGGGATAACACCTCTGGGCCTTGGGAAATGAAAACAGAAAGTACTTAGCTAAAGAATAGGAGCATATGTACATATCTGTGTGTATGTGTATGTGTGAGTTAAGGTGTGACTATCTAATGTTCTTCTAAGCTCATGTATTGAAGATTTGGTGATTGGTGTTGGCCAAAATGTTCAGAGATAGGGTTCTTGTGGAAGGTGTTGTGTCATGTAGGCTCTGCTTTCATTGAAAGATTAACCCATTGATAGATTGATTTACAATATGATGGTATTACTGAAAGGCAATGAAAACAGGAGTAAGGCCTAGTTGAAAAGAGAAGATAGGCTAGATAGGATGAATATTTCTTGGGGTTCGGATTTGGCTCTTATATTTGGCCCCTGACCCTTGCCTCTATGTCTTTCTTCCTCTCCCTCTCCTGTAAACATCTATCTCTGTCTCTGTCTCCATCTTTATATCTTTCTGTTTTCCTTTTCTGGCTACCAAAGGAGGTTAGAAGCCTTTTTCCACCTTAATTTTTCTGCTTTGGAGCCAGCCAATCATGGACTGTAACTTCTGAAATGTGAGATAAAATAAATCTCTCTTTCCTAAAGTTGTTTTGCTTAAGTAGTTTGTCACAGAGGTGGAAAGCTGACTAAGACAGTAATAAATTAGAATGTATTAAGATAAATTATGTGTTCTCTCCAAGGGGATTATAGGAAGAATGACAAGGCCAGTCCCATGTTTGGCCAAGGACTCACATTTGGAATATGCACAGATCTCCTAGAAAACAAGAAATGAAGGCATCAGAGTAGCTAGTACATTTATGAAAAAAATGTTAATTTCTTATTTTATATAGAAAGTATTTTGAACATCTTAACAGGAATATTTTAAGAAATGTGACTATTTTTGATGATTAAATAATTCTAGAATTAATATATTCTTACTATATGTTATCTTTATATCTTATGAGAGCAAGTAGATAATGCTATGTTTTCTTTTCCTTTATTGACTTTACTGGTACATTTTAGGATGATGATCACATGCACCATTGAGAATGTGTATGTGTACTTGATGTATCTTGATTCTCATTTTTCCCATTCGCTTGGCCTCCCCTCAGCCCTCTCAACCTTATATATATAAGCTTTGTTTCCATTTTTTCCCCTTTTTACCATCAATTTTGTTCTTCCCTTTCTTGTATCTCCTTACCCCCAGCTCTCCTCCCTTTTAGAGCACTTTCTTTCTATTTCACAAAGATGTTAATTTCATGTATCATCAATGAAGTAGGAGCTATCATGTGATATGACCAAAACGGAAAAGATGAAAACTTACTAAACATTATTAAAGATGTATTACTCAGCTTGTCCTTGCTGTGACAAATATCCAAGAAAATCAACTTGAGAGAATGAATGTTTATTTTGCTTTTGACTCCAATGTTTCAGCTCATCATCATTTAGCCCTTTGGCCTTTGCTAAACAGAGAAAGAGCAGTGGCCTAGTTCCCTATGTCCCCTCCAAGGGCACAAGTCCCATAATCTTACTTCCTCTTGCTGGATGCTGCCTCCCAGTGTTCCACTGCCTGGTGACCAATCCCTTAGCGAATGAGCCTTGGGGACATTGTAGATGCAATCCATAGCAAGGCCCATCTGGGGCTTCCTGACTGGTTAGCTCTTTGCAAACTGCATGCACTTGGGATCCGTGTGTCTGTCCCCATTGAAGCTGAACAGATATTTACCCCAGACCTGCAGGGTTAATGGTCCCAGGATTATCATATGTCACTGAAAGGTACACATAGGAATTATCATAATGTAAGTGTTGTTGTGAATCAGAAGCTGACCACTGGAAAGCAGCCATGAGCACTGAGTTAAGACTGAAGTACATTCATGTGGTGCAAGTTTCTAAGGTTTGGTAGGTTACAGAGATGTGGACGAAACCTACAGACAGAGCAGTGAGGGGGAAACCAAGGCCCAATCAACTGCATACAGTCATAGAAATCACAAAATTTGGTCTATACATCTGGAGTATTTAATATCAAAATGGTGAGTGACATGGAGCAGTGACCTGAAAGGGTCAGAGGGCCTTTGCAAGGGCTGCTAAATATTGGGTTCTTGTGTAGCGTACTGTTTACCTAAGGACACTGCATCTGGAATGTCTATTTATAATGGTGCAATATTTTCTACATACAATACACTTCAATAGTAGGTTAAAATACAGTAGCCCTTGAATGATTAGAATTTGATTTCTGAAAACTCATTTGGATCAAGGTGTTACTGTAATTTAGGTGGATTAGTTCATGAGAAAAGGAAAGAAAGTGAAGGAGCTGGAAGGTCAACATGAGATCCAGGCAGGCTTCCTCTACCCTCAGCATCTGGGCTCTCTGAGCCTTACAAGGTTACTGAATGACACTTCAGAAGAGCCATTTCACAGGAATAGTCCGAGACCTTCACTGCTCGGCAGGCTGACCTCCCTTCTGTAAAGTGGACAGGGAAAAGGGAAATCAAGGCTAAAGAAATACAGATAGGAATCTGGCAAATGCAACAATTAAGAAATGTTACTGTCAGAACTATGTATTGTCCTACATAGTACATTAAATACCACACAGCAGTTGGTATTTAAACTCCTTCTTGGCAGTTAAGTTTGAGTTGAAGTATTGTGTTTAAAAGGTGAAGTATGGGCTGGAGATTAAGCTCAGTGATTCCAGTGTTTGCCTTGCAAGTGCAAGGGCCTGAGTTCAATCCCGGTAACCACATACAGTGTTGGGCGTGGTGACTCACACTCACCAGCAATCAATACCACATACCACAGTGCTGGACGTGGTGGCTCACGCTTGTAATCCCAGCACTTGGGAGGCAGAGGCAGGAGGATTGTTGAGTTCGAGGCTTGCTTGCACTACATAGTGAGCTCAGGGCCAGCCTGAACTATAAAGTGAGACCCTGTCTCAAAAAAAAAATAAAAGGTGAAGTATGTGCTTCTCTATATGTGTGTGGGTATGTATACATGTTGAGACATGTGAGTGCCTGACATGTGTGTATGTGTGCACACGTCTGCATTACAGTTATGTGCAATGTGTACACATGTGTATGTGTGTGTGTCCAGTTCTGTATGTCTGGACATGTGTGCAGATACATGTGTGTGGTGTCTGTGTTTTGAATACACTTTTCCCTCCTCCTTTCTGTTTTGCTGCAACATTTCCTCTGGAAGAGCCCCGCTGCAGTCTGCAACCTGGAGAAATCCAAGTGTCCTGTCCCCTATGTGCCAGGCTTGCATACTTGATAGCCATGGTGGTGACAGTGGGCAGCAGGTGAGGCAGGGAGAGCTGTCAGTGGCTCAGCTCCTATAACTATGACCTTAAAGAACTTATCTGGGGAGTAAGAAAATAGGGGTGGTGTTGTGCTAAAAATGAAAACAAAAATGGAGAAACTGATTTTCCTAGATTTCCTGGCCAGTGTTAAATGCTGGAAAGAAGCTGTGCTCTGACAGCTGTCCTGGGAAACAGGCAATGCTCACGTGGAAAGCCTGGTTCCCTCTGGTTTCCACTAACAGTGGTACTTGCACATGGGTCTTCCTGACTTGGCACCCATAGCCCAGATGCTACAGGCTGCAGGGCCCTCCTGTGGAGGTGTCTGAATCTAAGAGCTCCCAAAAATATTGTTCGCCTGCCTGAGGTTGGGGGAAATCTTTGATTCTACCAACAAATATTCTTTTTAGTTTTTATTTTCTGGCAGCCTTCTGAGCAAAGGAGTGCTAAAAGTCCCCCTTTAAAATGAAGGCATTCATCTCTGGGTTTCCCAAGATTATATCCCAAATTACTTGGGATCAAACTCAAGAACAAACTCTCCAAAAGACACTCTGGCATCCAGCTGTCCCCTTCATTCCTGTCCCCTGCTGTGTCCATGCCCTTCTCTGTATCACCACCGTACTCCCCATATGATTGTCACCATCTGCAGAGGCCAGGTTACAGGACAGATTCCAAAGCCACTTTGCAAGGCATAGTGACCTTGAGCACAGAGAAGGATCTTAATTTCCTGGCAGCAGAGTTCTCTAGGGTCAGAAATATCTTGGGGGCACTCATGTTTGAAAAGCATATGCCTTCTCCATGCTCCACCCCAGGAAAAATTTATTTTATGTCTACTGAGCTTGCTAACTCCTGAGAGGGCCCAGTTGGTCTTATTTTGTCAAAACTCCCACCCTACTGGCAACCTATCCTCAGTCAAAAAGAAGAAATCTTTCCCAGAATGCAGTAGTTTGCCATTCTCAAAAATCAATTTCATTTTCCTCCAGGAATAAGGCTCCAGGAGATGGATCCCAAGCTCTTGACAACCCCTTTGGATTGAAGAGTGCACTGCTGTTGATGAAGAGCTCCTGGCACTTCCTGTTCTCGGCTGTGGAGGGTGGGTGACAGAGCGAGGTCTCTGCCTTGCAGAATCCAGCTGTAGTGCTCAGCAAGAGCATGCTTGTCATTGAAGTTTGCATGAGAGCACCACTGCCCAGTCCTGACCTGGGCCTGGATCTCAGGCACTTTTGCTTCCAGTGTAGCAGTTGCCTTTTGGCACCAGGCACAGTGATTATAAACAAAGCACTGTCACTTTAGTCCCAGCTCTCTGCTGTCACTGCCCTTCTGTTGTTTGCATAGCAGTCAATGTTGTGGAGTATCTGTGGGAAACCCATGATTCCCTGCTCTCCTCCATTACATGAACTTCTCCCAGTGGCCACCAAGCCCCTCCCTATGCTCTGTGGTGATTTACCCTAAACACTGCCTCTCTCCTCTTTCTCCCTGGTGACATGGAGAACCCACCTTGTAGCTAAGGCCTGAAGCCACTACAGACCCTCAACTTCCACCACAGGATCTGGCTTCAAGAGAAGGATTCCATGTGAGAGAGGGCTACCTACTTCCTGCTCTCCAGTACCCCTTCCTGAAGCCCACACTGAGTGCAGAGCCATGACTTCCCTCCAGGTCATGTACCCAACTCCTAAAAAGAAGAAATAATCCTGCCTGCTACATCTGTCAAAGAAGTCCTCCCAATTATAGGGCCATTGGTGGAACACAGTGCCTTTGAGTTGCTCCATGTGAAGCCTTTTCATGGGGACAAGGTAGACAGATGGGGTGTAGGAGGAGAGGGGTAGACACAGAAATGTGACAGTGCTTTGCTGACCCCAGTTATTGCACCACTCTGCTATATAAGCAAAGTGTGCTGTCAATGACTTCAACTAAAATATTCCAGGCTATGCATTTTGAGAGAATGGTTGTATCTTCACTTCATGAAAAAGCCATTTACATAAAGAAGTTTCTCACCATCACTGTTTTGTAGTAAGCAATGTTCCTAAGGTTCCCATTCAGAATCCCAGCCAAGATGGGCTTGAACTTTACAGAAGCAAGCAGATTTTGAGAAAGGACCAAGTTACTGTGATAGAGAAGGATACAGTGTGGAGGGCAAATCAATTAAAGAAAAAGAGTAAATTGCTAAAAGTGACCATAAACATTGCAACTCCCAAGATCTTCAATTTTCTCAACTTTCAGGAAAAAAAGTGCTCAGCTTTAGTGCTTTTTGTTCCTTTCCTTTTGTTTTCACAAATTTTCTTACATTAACTTCAGATTTAGAGGCGACACTTTACTCTCCACAAAGTGACCTATCCCCAGTTTCATTCAAAATAGCCCCACAGTTATCTCAGTGCTTCATACCTGACTGTCTGCTCATAGGTTCTGGCTTCTCTTAAAACCCTGTCTGGCCCTCTGCACCATGTCTAAAACTTCAGAGAAAGGTCTTCTTTAAAAGGGAGTAAAGAAGTCAAAGGAGGAGGAGGAGAAAGGAAAATAACTCAGAGACTGAGACTATCCCAGGAGTGCTGTGCTAGACTTTTATTTCTTCATCTTGATTTTATATTCCATCACCAAATGCAAGATTTAAGCATATGCCTCTTAAAAAATGTATTCAGCACAGCAATTCCACTGGTGAGTTGTCTATTTTATTCATTTTGTACTTTGATAGAAAACTACAAAAAGAATCTGGCTTTTTCAACCCAAGAACCAGAGTTCAAAGGGCTGCAATGAGTTTTCTAGATTGTGTGCTAAGAATCGCAAGCGTTCTTATGACCTCGTGGTGTTGCAAGATAAGTTCCCCGTTCTCAAAGGATATAAAAAGCTAACAAATCTCTGGCACCCTTTTCCTTCCAATACAAATCATTTCAATACTTTAAATCTTCACACTTAACAGTTTGCATATAGAGAGGACATTTTTGTAATGTTTAGTTAATTAAGAGATTTGAACATAAGTGTACTCAGCTTACATAAGGGAGAACTGGTTTCAGAATAAGTCCAAAGCAGCCCTGATATACTTTTTGGCCAAGACTCCACCCATGATGTTCATGGGACATTGCTGAGTGCCAGGTCAGGAAGGGAGAGGGAAAACACTGTACTGTGTGGCATTTCCACCACTGTGTGTAACAGATGGAAGGAATCCATGGAGTGGAGATGATAGAGGAATGCAACATAGGCAAGATGTGATGACCTCTTAATATTGATTATCTTTGATTTTAATAAAATATATTTCATAATACAGTTACATAACTTATTTTTAAATTCATATTTAAGTGATACATAAAATGTGAAAATTAATTGTCATGACAATTTAATTGCACACAATGCTTATGAATAGGTTTGGATGAAATTCTCAAACACTTTGGCATAGGACTTTTATTAATTTTTACCAGAAATAACAGATATTATAAGTCTCTTCAGTCCTTATTTTGCATTACAATGGAAAATCCTTGGTGAAAGCTATATATTTTGTCATTATTATCAATAAAATGGTGCTCAAACCCATAAACACCGCTGATGTATTGAAGTTCACTTGACTTTATTTAGCCTATTAGATGTCTACACATTTACTGTAATATGTCACTGGTAATTTCAGTCTTTCACTTAAAAACAGTGTTGTTCAGTTTTCTTTCATGATGTTATTTGCCACCTGAGAATACAAATCTCTTGAGAGAGAAATATGGATAGGGACTATATATCCAAATAAGAAGGTGTTCTGAAAGAAAACATGAAGCTCCATGAAAGCACTTGAGGTTTTTATCTGCTTGCAGCAAACTGATGTTCTACCTACAGTTCTGGAGAAAGTTAATTCTATTATGTATTTCAGCACTTTGAAAACTGTTGTAAATGTGTACCTACCTGAGTTTGTGTAAGTTCGTATGTACTGTGCTAAAAGTCTCATGTTGCCATAAGTGTGTAGTATCAATAGTCTACATTTGTTTTAGATTTTTCTTAAGATAAAAATGATGATAACAGATGTATTTACAGAGTATCATGTTTTACTTTCATACATATACCCTTGCATATGATGGATAATGAATGTTTAAATAAAGCTGAAACAGGAGGCCTGCCCAGTGGTCCACCACACCCCAGAGCAGTGCGGACTTGGCTACCAGAGTGCCATACCATTTCCAGCAGCAGTGGAGCACTGAGGCCCACACAGCAGCTCACTGCACCTGGGAGCAGCGCAGTCTCGGCTACCTGGGCACCATTCCATTCCTGGTGGTGGAGGACTGAGGCCTGCCCACTGGCCTGCTCCACACAGGAGCCGTGCAGTAAGGAGTCAGGTACAGACACCAGGTGCCATCACCACCGTGGAAAAATGAAGCCTGCCGGCCAGTGCCAAAAAAACCCCAGAGCTGTGTTGTAAGGACACAGGTCTGAGAGGATCCAGAGCCATTTCCTGCATCCCTCCACACTGGAGCTGTGCTGACAGACCAGGCAAGATAAAAAGAAAAAGGGAATCAAACTTCTATTTTGGCATCTACTCCTAGATCCCTCTATTCAGCTCTTGTTCCCACACCCTCTCCTATCTTTCTGTCAGAAGCAATACCCAGAAGTAAAAGACTCTTAGGCTGGCCTATTTCTTCTCCTGTTCTATTATACGAAGGTGTGCAAAGTCTCCAATGGTCTTACATCACACAGTTGGTGCTGGTTTATATATGCCCTTTTATCCTCTATTACCCCCTGGCATATATGAGGTTCAAGAGTTTAGGTGATCTTCATAAATCTGCTATCCCTATTTCACTCTCCTTCTGTCCCCCTACCTCCCTGATTCCCCACTGACCTCTTATCCCCAAAGGGTTTGGGGGGTACATATACGATCTACATGTTGTATACACATTGCTGATTAATTCTAAATTTTGGCATAGGGACATAGAGCTAACTCATAAGCTCAAAGTCTTAAGAACAGAATTTAACAAAAGTTTTTATTTTATTTACTGTGTTTAATACTGATATTGGCATTGATTGTATTATGGTAACAAACATGATGTGATTGTTCTGCTCAAATACCTCCCATGATGTGTCAGAACTGAGAACTCTCAAGGGTCATTACAGATCCATGGAGGACCCCCCAGGAAGGTGCCACATCCAAAGGGCCCCAGATAATAGAAAGAGACCTGCAACAAACATTGCCCTGTCATCAGGCAAAGGATAGCATTAGTAACAACAAAAGAGTAGGAATGAGAAAATGCACAAAAAAAACAGACACAAAGATCATCACCACAAGGAAATTCAGAGAAAAAAGAAATAGGGCAAACTGAAATTCAAAACACCAAGACTCTTCGAGATGGTAACTAAAGCGGATCTAGTAAAATGGAAATCAGAACTCATCTCTGAGATGAAAACAGGGACAGTACACAGTTAAAGATATCATTAAAGAAGAGATCAGCGAGATGATAGGATCCAAGATAGCGGAAGCAAGGGAACCTTTTAAAAAGCTTCAAGCAGAGGTCCAGGGAATGATTAAGGAGAACAAAAGCTTGTGAAGTAGGATGAATGAAGCAGAGAACCAAATCTCAGACCTAGAGGACAGCATAGCAGCCAATGAGCAGGAAAGATATAATCTATGGAAAAGAGCAAGGGACCATGAGAAATCAATTGAACAGCTTTTAGATGACTCAAAGAAAAATAATATAAGACTGATTGGAGTCACTGAGGAAGCAGGAGACAGTGCAAAAGACATAAAAAAGCTATTGTCAGAGATAACAATAGAAAAGTTTATAAAAAAAGAAATAGACATACAGATAAATGAGGCCTATCAGACTCCAAAATGTCATGACATAAAAATATCTACACTTAAACATATAATTATCAAGGTTCCAGATGCACAACAAAAGAATGAAATACTGAAAGCAGTGAGAGAAAGGAAGAAAATTACCTACAAAGGGAAGCCCATTAGGATCACAGCAGGTTTTTCAACAGAAACACTCAATGCAAAGAGAGTGTGGAGAGAAGTATTTCAAGCATTGCAGGAAAACAACTTCCAACCTAGACTGTTGTATCCTGCAAAACTATCTTTCAGAATAGATGGGGAAATAAGATACTTCCATGATAAAGAACACCTGAAAAACTTCACAAATATGAAACCTCCACTCCAAAACATTCTAAAGAACATCTTGAAAAAAAAAAAAAACAAAAAACAAAAACAGAAAATCCCATACCCATGAGACGCAGGATAGTAATTTCATTGGGGCAACCAAGAAACTAAATAGAAAAGGCAAAACGCAAGGAAGAAAAGAAGCAAGAATAGGGAAACATGGCAGCTCAGAATATTTCCATATCAGTCATAACCATTAATGTCAATGAACTCATTGGGCCAATCAAAGACACAGACCAGCAGATTGGATCAAGAAGCAAGATCCTACAATCTGCTGCATACAGGAAACACACCTAATTCAGAAGGAAACCCATGGACTGAAAATAAAAGGTTGGAAAACAATCCTCCATGCCACAGAAAACAGCAAAAAAGAAGGAATGGCTATCTTGTTGCAGATAAAATAGATTTCAAACCCAAACTGATTAAAAGAGATAAAGAAGGTCACTATATCCTCGTACAAGGAACTACCCAAGAGAAAGAAATAACAATCATAAATATTTCTACACCAAACTTGAATGCACCCAACTATATAAAACAAACATTATTGGACATGAAAAGCCAATTAACCACAAATACAATAGTAGTAGATGACTTCCATACTCCACTATCACAAATTGACAGATCAACTGGACAAAGAATCAATAAGGAAATACTTGAGCTAAATCAAACTTTTGAGCAAATGGACTTATTAGATGCCTACAGAATTTTTCACACTTCAAAGTGAGAATATACCTTCTCAGGTGCTCATGGATCATTCTCCAAAATAGATCATGTTCTACTCCATAGAACAAGCTTAAGTAAATGCAAAGGAATTGAAGTTATGCCCTGCATATTATCAGATGATAGTGCCTTGAAACTGGAGCTGAATAGCAGAAGAAATTCCGAGATCCTCACAAACACATGGAAATTGAACAACACTCTGTTAACCAACCAATGGGCCACAAAAGAAATTAAAGAACAGTTTCTATTACTAAACGACAACCACAGCACAACATACAATATGGGACTCAATGAAAGAAGTTCTGCAAAGGAAATTCATAGCAGTGAATGCCTACACTCAGAAAATAGAGCAAACTGAAATAAACAATCTAATGATGAACCTCAGACAATTAGAAAAAGAGGAGCAAAACAAACCCAAAGCACATACTAGAGAGGAAATTATAATGATCAGAGCAGAAATTAATGCAATGAAGACAAAGAGAACAATACAAAGAATCAATGAATCAAAGAGTTGGTTCTTTGAAAGAATAAATAAGATCAACAGACCCTTAGCCAACCTTATCAAACAAAGGAAAGAAAAGGCTCAAATCCATGCTATAATGCATGAAACTGGGGAAATTAGCACAGATCCAGAGGAAGTCCAAAGGATCATAAACACGTACTTTGAAAATCTAATACTCCAAGAAGATGGAAAATCTAGAAGAAATGGATAGATTTCTAGGCACATATCAACTTCCAAAGGTGAACGAAGAGGATATAATAATGTTAAACAAACCGATATCTGTCTGGGAAATTGAAAATGTAATAAAAAACCTACCAACAAAGAAAAGCCCTGGTCCTGACGGCTTCACTGCTGAATTCTACAAAACTTTTAAAGAAGAGTTAATACCACTACTTCTCAATCTCTTTAATGAAATAGAAAGGGAAGCAGTACTACCCAAATCATTCCTTGAAGCAACCATCACCTTGATTACAAAGGCAGGGAAAGATCCCACCAAGAAAGAGAACTACAGGCCAATCTCTCTCATGAACAGAGATGCAAAAATCCTCAGTAAGATACTGGTAAGCAGAATACAGAGAGTTATCAAGAAAATCATACACCCTGATCAAATCGGATTTATCCCACTGATGCAAGGCTGGTTCAACACACGTAAATCAATCAATGTAATACACTATATTAACAGACTCAAGGACAAAAATCATATGATTATGTCAATAGATGCAGAGAAAGCATTTCACAAAATCCAGCACCCATTTATGATAAAAACCCTGCAGATAATCAGAATCGATGGGCTTTATCTCAATTTAAGGCAAGCTATTAATGAGAAACCAACAGCCAATATCATACTTAGTGGGCAAAAACTGAAAGATTTTACACTAAGATCAGGAATGAGACAAGGATGCCCATTGTCAACAATCTTGTTCAATATAGTGCTGGAAACCATAGCCATAGCAATCAGGCAGGACAAAGATATAAAAGGAATAAAGATAAGAAAGGAAGAAGTTAAACTGGCATTTTTTTTTGCTGATGATATGATACTCTTATCTTGAGGATCCTACAAACTCAACCAAAAGACTGCTAGACTTAATTACCAAATTTGGTAGTGTTGCTGGATACAGGGTCAATGCTCAAAAATCAACAGCCTTTGTCCACACAAACAACAGACTCACTGAAAGAGAAATTGGGGAGTGAATCCCTTTCATGGTAGCACCCAGAAAAACAAAATATCTAGGAATCAACCTAACAAAGAAAGTGAAAGACCTCTAGTCTGAAAACTGTAGGACTCTGAAAAACGAGATAGGAAAGGAAATCAGAAAGTGGAAATATATCCCTTATTCCTGGCTAGAGAGAACCAACATCGTCAAAGTGGCTATACTTCCACAATTACTTTACAGATTCAGTGCAATTCCAATTGAAATTCCAATGGAATACTTCACAGAGCTAGAGAAAATAATACAAAAATTCATCTGGAACCACAAGAAACCTAGAATAGCAAAAGCAATTCTAAGCAAGCACGACATGGCAGGGGGTATTACAATCACCAATTTAAAACTCTACTATAAAGCCGCTGTGATAAAAACTGCATGGTACTGGCAAAGTAACAGACCTGAGGACCAGTGGAATAGATTAGAAGACCCAGAAATAACCTCGGATACACAAAGCCACCTTATCTTTGACAAAGGAGTCAAACATCCTCAATGGAGGAAAGACAGCCTCCTTAACAAATGTTGCTGGAAAAACTGGTCTTTAGCCTGCCAAAAGCTAAAGCTAGACCTATCTCTTTCACCATGCACAAAGCTAAACTCACAATGGATATGAGACTTAAACATTAAAACAGAAACAATAAGCTTGCTGGAAAACAGGTTAGGTAAATCTCTTGGAGACACTGGCTTAGGCAGAGACTTTATGAATAAAACCTCTATAGCACAAGAACTAACAGGAAGAATCAACAAATGGGATCTCATCCTACTGAAAAGCTTCTGCACAGCAAAAGAAGTCACTGGCTCTGCTAAAAGATAACCAAAAACATGGGAAAAAAATCTTTACTGGGTGTTTATCAGCCAAAGGGCTATTATCTACAATATATAAAGAACTCAAACAGATCAGCCTCCCCAAGTTTAAAGACCCAATTCAAAAATGGGCATCTGAAGTGAACAGACACTTCTCAGAGGCAGAAGGCAAAGCAGCCAAGAAGCATATGAAGAAATGTTCCACATCACTGGTCATTCGAGAGATGCAAATGAAAATAACACTGAGATTTCATCTCACTCCACAAAGAATGGC
>PVIC010028812.1:0-23050 GCA_004025085.1 Thryonomys swinderianus
GCAAAACAGTACATTGTGATCAATTGGAATTTTTCCCTGAGATGCAAATTTGATCGAACGTTGGAAAGCCAGGCGGAGTTAATCATGGATTAACAAAGAGGAAATGAATGCAGCTATCTCGATGTCTACAGAAAGCATCAATAAAAATTTTCAGTAAAATAGAAACAGAAGAGGACTTCTTTAGCCTTATTAAGGATATCAATGAAAACTCTAGAGCTAGCATTCATTGATGAGTTACAAGTACTTCTCTACTAAGATTAGAAACAAAGTCAAACTTCACTATAACCACTTAAGTTCATCATGTTAATAAGATCTCAGCCAGTGCAATCATACAAGAAACACAGAGTCAGCAGGACTCAACAGAAGGAGATAATACTTTTGTCGATATTTGAAAGTCCTTGGAAAACCCAATACATCTAACAAAACCTATAAAAGTAAGTGACTAGGTGAGGGTCTTGGTATGTAAGATTGACACATCAAAATTGATGTTATTTAACAAAAGATCGGAGACCATATCCCTGACTATAAGATAAAAATAAGGATAGTGCTTGTCTTTCATTTGAGATGAAGATGGGAAATAATTGGAAAGCATAATGAGGGAGTTCTTACAATAATGGAAATCTATATGATACTTTGAGACTTGTTTCAATCAATGCATTGAAGGGCTGGAGATTTAGCTCAAATGGTACCACATCAACCTTGGACACACAAGGGCCTGAGTTTGATCCCTGGTACTGGAAAAAAAAAATCAATGCATTAAATTGTCAAAATTCCATTTAATTACCTATTATTTGAACCTCAATTTTAAATGTGTTTAGAATATATGAATTTTCTAGTAAAGAAAGAAAGAATTTTAAAAGCAATTAACATTAGATGCAAATGTTCTCTCTTTGGCTAAAAGGAAGGCCAAATACTAACCAATGAGAAGTTGCAGCACCCTTTCTTGGGAGAGTGGATCCACTTAAATAGGACATTCAGAATCTGGGGGTGTAGCGTTTAGGTTATTATAAAATGCTAAAAACAATTAGTTTGCTAGCTTGAGGGGTTCTCAGGCTCTTTTGAGATTTAAACAATCTCTGCCTGTAGACCAAAGATACCATAAGTCAATGCACAGAATATTTTATATACTATAAAAGAATTTTATCAACTCTGAGAAGTTCACCCATGTTCTCCTAAGAGTCTACTGATGACAAGGTAGGACATATCTTCCTCAATCCTGAAGTTGTGGGAAACTGCAGAAGAAGGATCCTACTTTTTTACTAAATAAGGATTCTCTTTCCAAATGTTCGATTTTAACTTTACAAGAGAATCTCATCCCTCATTTTACATGACATTTTCGGTAACTACTGCATATCAAATCCTGCCAAACTTTGTATTTACTTTCTTGGAGTGCCCAAAATTAATGAGAAATTATCAATAACTTGTGGTTCTCAAATTAGATTAAATTCACTGGCCTAAGGATTCTCCCTGGCAAATTTAACCCATCTCTAAACCCAAGTCATCTTCAATCAAAGTATCACTCAGTATTTTGGTTACCAAAAGTCCAGTTCATGCCACTGAATCACTTGGTAAGAACAACCGCCTACTTAGTCACGCTGTGTAAAACTGCTTCTGAAGATGAGAAAGGGGGTGAGAGCTTTGGAGTGGTTGACACTTTGCATTTTTGACAGGAATAGAGAATTATCTATATAGTGAGGCTAATTAATTTGCTGTGTTTTTCTTCATGCTTCCAGATCTTTGGCCCAGTTCTGATTATAGCACTTGTGAATGCAGGTCACCTGACCTAGTTTATTCACTTAATGAATGGAATATTCTATCCCTTTCCTCAGGTAAGGAAGAGAACATTCAGATTTTCCTCTGAATGTCATCTGTATCTATAGCTATCGCCAATCTGTTTCCAACTTTTTTGAAGAAAAAAAATCTCTTCAAGCCAAGCATGTCTCAGAAGCATTGGATGTTACTTTCTTCCTTTTCACGCCCTGACTTCTTATTTATAGCTTCTGGATACTGGCAGGAACAAATTCCTTCATCTATTTTTTGCATAACATTGTCTAAATACTTTATTTGGGGCCCCCTTTTTTCTATACCCATCAATTTGTAGTGACTATAAAAATAAAACACCAAGCTGCATGGAGGCAATGACTGTGCAGTAGATCACTGAATCTTTAATTATAAAAACAGCTGTTCTTGTGTTATTTGGGCGAATACCTTAGTCATTCTACATGGATGTTAAAAACGACTTCCAAGATGACCACCTCAGAGCTAAGTAGTACTCTGAGGTGGCACAGGTCACAGGTTCTCTGAGAGCGTCGCCCACTGCATCATGCCAGGTGCCACAGCCTCGCGTGAATGTGGGGGGTCAGTGTGTTTCATTGCAGCTCCCTCTCATGACCTTCAAAGGCGAAGGGCACATTCGCCTGAGGGATGTGATTCGTGGTGATGCAAATGAAGCCAAAGAGGCTGAAAAGGAAAGATGGGATCGGGCTCCTGCGAAGGCAGAGAGAGTCCAGCCTGTCAGTCACGCCTGCGGCTGCTGGACTTGAATGCCTATCGACAGCACTGAAGAAGCCTGTAAAAAATTCATCAGTGTCTAAGTTCCAATCCAGACTGTGATTCAAGAAGCACCAGTCACGTGAATCCTACCATCTGTATATTTTAAAATATGACAGACATTAGTGATATGTGGTCATATTTAGACTTACTGCCCATACCTTTCTGATCATGGATACCTAATGAAATCTCAGAGCTGAGCAAGTTCTTAAAGGAAAGTAGTCTTAGTCTTTTCCATCAGCTCTAACAAAATGCCTTAAACTGTGTAATTTATACACAACAGAAATTTGTTGGACCCTGTTTTGGAGGCTGAAGCACCCAAGGTGCCTGCGGACTTAGAGTCTGGTGAGAGCCTGTGCCCATTCTGTGCCTCACATGGAGGGCAGAGCACAGGGTTCCTACAGGCCACAGCATAAGGGCACTGACTGCGTTGTAGACAGCAGAGGCCCTTCCACCTAACAGCACCCAGAGGCTCCATCTCAACACCGTCACGTTAGGGATTTAGTTTTCAACATAGGAAATTCCAGGAAGAATCCATACTCTCAGACCATAGCAAGGACATACAGGAAGAAGGGTGGTACATACCTTAGGTAAGTAGCTGGTCTCCCCACCTCACTCTGCAACTTGGAAGCACTCACTGTCCTTCTCTGCCTGGGAAGCGGAGTTAAAAACCCCTCCACCTGGCTGACTGGGTCTCTTATGGCTTTACCTGTGATGTCTCTGCTGCCCTTCCAGGTTTTACTTTTATTCAGTAACAATGAATTATCTCTTGGTACCCATGCATACCTTGATATTTTTATTCTTTTTGCTCATTTTTCTGATTCTCTCTCTTCTGCCTGAAATCCTGTTCCCTTTCTCCCCAATTTACACACCAAGTTACTGTTCAGCAATTCTTTTACAGTGAACTCAGATAAATATTTTCTCCAGAATTTTTGACCCACTATCCCTGGCTTCTTATAGTATTATAGGTCCCCTTTACCTGTTCTACCGTAGTGTCCTCTGCATAATTATTTCGGAGCAAATAACACATGATAATAGAATTCTTTATTTAGGTACCTGACTGGGACAAATTGGAAAGATACTTGTGAGGAAAAAGATGGTTTCCTGGTAATGTTTGAGAGTCAGTGAGTAGATAGGGCCTAATCTAGAGATGGCCTTCAACAAATGTTTGCAGACCGAATAGCTATAAGGAATCTGCAAAGCCTGGGAAGCCACGTTGAGGTTGGGATGGTGAAATGTGATCTTTCAAACGTAGAAACAAAGAAGGCTGTTGAAGCATGGGTGGTCATGTGTTAATGGAAATGATGATGATGATGATGGTGGTGGTGATGATGATGTCAATGATGACGATTTTGGTGGTGGTGGTACTGGGAATTGACCAGAGGTCCTTGGCAATGAGTTACAACCACAGCCTTTTATTTTAAATTTTGGAACAAAGTCTTGCTAAGTTAGTAAGTTGCCCAGGCTGGTTTTGAACTTGCAAACTTTCAGCCTCCTTCTCAGGTTCTGGGATTATTATAGGTGTGTACCACCCAGACCTGCTGGAACTGAATTGTTGAGGCTAGAGAGAAAATGCTGTTTTACCAGTCACGGTGGCTAACCCTGTGGTTTTTTTTTTTTGTTGTTGTTGTTGTTAGTTATCTCCTAACTTGAGTAAAATATTTGAAACACACTGGTCTTTGTTCATGGTGTGTTGTGAAGAAGAAAGGGCCGGCAGTTAAAATGAGACTCTGCTGCCAGGCGTGGTGGCTCACGCCTGTCATCCCAGCACTTGGGAGGCAGAGACAGGAGGATCGCTGAGTTCCAGGCTTGCCTGGGCTACTTAGTGAGCTCAGGGCCAGCCTGAACTGCAAAGTGAGACCCTGTCTCAAAAAAAAAATGAGACTCTGCTGTTTCACAGTTCCAACGGGAGGTTCTCTTTTCTGTGGTACCTAGAGAAAGCTTGGCTTTCATCTGTGTTTTGTTTTGCTTTTGGTTCCCACAAAAGAAGCATGGAAGGCTCCCCTTTTTATCAGAAGTCATTTGTGAAATTTCTGTCTGCTAGGTCAAGAACTCACTATCTAAACTAAAGCCTTATTCTCTTCTAGAAAAATCCCTAGACTATAAAAATTAGGCAAAATGACAAAAAGCCTTTATTATCCAACAAACTATTAGTATACTAGCTTGTATTCACACGTGCACATGTGTGCCCCCACAGTCCCTGGAGCTGTCTGCAGGAGAGCTCACTGAGAAAAGGCTTCCTCATCTGAGGTGCATTATTTCTGTTACTGGAGAAGAATTCAGAGGCTGACATCAAACTTGACAGGCCCTGAGCTCACAAAAGAATACAAATAGATAAATTGGGAAGCTGAGGCCCTGGTACCCGTTCTGTTCATTGACATTTATTTTCTTTTTTATATCACCAGATGGGTGGTGGTTCACCCACTGTTATATTTAGCAATGTGGAACAAAAATTACTGTATTCTTTTTTTTTTTTTTTGAGACAGGGTCTCGCTTTGTAGTTTAGGCTGGCCCTGAGCTCACTATGTAGCCTGTGCAAGCCTTGAACTCAGCAATCCTCCTGTCTCTGCCTCCTGAGTGCTGGGATTACAGGCATGAGCCACCATGCCTGGCACTATGAAAAATTACTGTATTCTGAAGAGAGAAAGGAGTATTAACAATTTTTAACACTTGTAGAGAGATTAGACTTTTTCTATTTTGGTAGTTGGTATGCAAAACAGAAATCTTAAACCTAGCACTGAATCATGAGTCAAAGTCTGAGGACATAGAGCAGCCTTCTAGGTAGGTCTGGGGCACGTTTCCTTGTAATCTTCTACCAAGGTGGGGTGTGAAAGACCCTTTGGTGCATACACCCTGGTCCTGCGCGGTGGACACTGCTGGGCCCAAAGTCTACCTCTAGCTCAGATTAAGGCTTGTGGTGGGAAGTTTTCTGATAAGATATTTGTTTATAAGAAGTCAAAAGAAATAAAGGCATGCCCACGTGAAATACTAATGACATGCGGTCATGGTAGAAGGGGGGTGTCATTTATACCACAGCTGGCAAATGAGTGCAGAGGAAGATATGTGAAGATATGTCTCAGGATAAGTGAATAGGACAATCAGGAGCAGAATAGACAGTGTTCCGAAGCCAGAGCCAGAGAATATTCAGATCCCTTCTGAATATGGTATTATAGCTTATAGTGGATCAAACCCACCACCAAGAACAACTAAAAAGCACAAAAAAATTATTTGAAGAAACAGGACTTTCAAGGCAGGCAGAAGATTCTGGAGGGAAGGAAATATGGCTGCAACTTGAGCAGAAGTCATAAGGTAAAAAAACCAAACGAAACAAAAATATTGATTTCATCTTCTCATCATGGAAGGAGCACAAAGAGCAATCAACGACCCAGGAAAGAAGAAGGTTCACGTTATGTACCTTACACTCCTAGTGTGTAGCCCTGAAGGTCTGAACTTCATAACTGAAAGCAAAGGAAATGGACAAATCTTTCTAAGTCTGAAATCTAGGCTCGAATCTGTTCATTGGAAGGGTCTACTTTGTCCATTTTCTCTCTTCCGATGCCTCTCTCCCTGACACTGAATCTTGTACAAAGATAAATGTCCCATAAATATACCCAGAAACAGGTCTTCTGAGATTCCTGAGGATAAGATAAAAACGCATCTTGACACTCTCACCTAGACCCCTTGGAATGTTCTGGGCTGACCTGCACACGCGGAGGGACAGTTGTCACAAAGAAGCCCTGCCACCCGAGCCCACAGTGTGTGGAGAGTGACCCCAGCTGGCCCTCCCTGCTGCACCCACCTTGGCCCTCCTCACAGTGTGGAGTAACGGGGCCACCTCCCCAGCAGACACCACGTGGAAACAAAACAAAACAAAGAAAAAACAGAGACCTCAGACGTATGGCTCTATTTAAACTGTCTTTTCCTTTGCACATCTCTGCTGTGATCATAGAATAGCAGGAACAGCATATCCTGACATATAATCATGGGCATGATAAATGCTTATTGTTTCTTACTGTGACTAACTTTTGTCATGATTTTGTTAGGTAGTAGTAATTAATAGACAGATGTCCTCTTTCAGCCCCATGTCCTATCATTTGGTTAATCTTCTCTGAAAAAATATCATACAGAGTACTTGTAGTTTTTCATATCCAATATTATACATTCTACCAAAATTGGACAAGGAGAAAAATGAATGGCAGGTAGCTAAAGTAAAAATGATTTATAACAGGAAGAGATACATTGCTACTATTCCCCTTCAAAACACTCTGCCTCATTTCAAAAGTATCTCGTCAGGCCTGAGACTCTCTGAGGCGGTTCTAGAAATCCTCTTTCAGTGTGTCTTCTCATGGATGCCTGAGTGTCCCTAAGAGTAAGAAAACTTGCAGCAGTTCTTATCAAAAGCATGATGGTGTGTCCTCAACCACATTATTTATCAGACTGGGTGCCATGCAAATTCCGCCTCTGCTCCAAAGTCAAAACGACTGTGAAAGCCAACTGTTTTGAGTCAGTTCAGGGCAAGACGACTGAAGGGGCTCATGGAAGACGCTTTCAGAATGCTTCCAAGAGCGGCAAGAGTCACTGAAAAGTGGGCTCGAGGCCACTTTGGGAGGCCACAGTGGGGAGTATTTTGAAGAGCATTAAGAGCAATGTATTTTTTTTTTTTTTGAGACAGGGTCTCGCTTTGCAGTTCAGTCTGGCCCTGAGCTCACTATGGTGCCCAGGCAAGCCGCCGTGAACTCAGCAATCCTCCTGTCTCTGCCTCCCGAGTGCTGGGATTACAAGCGTGAGCCACCATGCCCGGCGAGCAATGTATTTTTTTACTGCAATAAATTTTTAATGGTTAAACAGAATATATTTTTTACACCAAATTTCATACTTTGGAGGAATTCTACTCTGTGCTTTTTCCCAGATCCCTGAGTCCAAGACACATTATCGCTCAGCTTCTTTGTTCTGCTCCGTTCTCTGCTGGTCTCTGAACATGGTCGGCAAGATAGCCCTCCAAATTCTCTGTCTAGAATGAGACATCAGCAGCACAGGCTCTCTCTCTTCTTCCAGATCCCCTTTAGGGGGTCCAGCTCCGGGGTAGAGCATTTGACCATAACACTCACCTTTATCAGGGTCATCTCTCAAGAGGTGGCTCCCTGCTCACTCTGTGTAAACGTGAAGCATCTCAGGCTGACATGGCCTAGTACCATTTTTCCCTTTTAGCACTTACCGCTACAACATATTACAGACTTTTATTCATAATCTTATTTTTCTTCTTGAAAACAATATAAACCCCATGAGGCAGAAATTTTTATCTGCCCCATACACTTATTATGGTCTCTAGTCTGTAGCAGCAACAGTAGTCTTTTCAATAAATACCTGTGGAATTCAGGGATCGACGAATCGAAAACAGTGGGAAAGTGATGGCTTATCTTTGAAAAAATAGAAATGTCAGTGCAACAGGAGAAAGTACTACTTTCTGGGTCTTTAGAAACACAGAAATCACAACCGCTAAACGACCACAACTGTGTGCTTCCAAGGCCACAACACTGGAGCTGGATCAAGGAAGAGGGGTGACAGGTGGAAAGGTGGAGCTGAGGGATTCCAGGCCTGGAGTATTTTGGCAGGAGTTGGAGAAACGTGGGATGCATGTGGGGAACCCTGAGGAGCCTGTGTGAATGAGCCCAGAAGGGAGGGTTAAAAGGTGAAGCCGGGAGTATCAGAACACGAAGCATCTTGAAACCTTGGAAAGGGATTATTTCCATAGGAAAAGTGGACATACCGAATGTTCTCTATAAGCAGGGAAGTGACGGAACTGGAGCTGCATTTTATGAAAATCAATCCAGAGATCTGTGGAGTGGTTGAGGGGCAAAGAGGCAGGTGGTGGACAGACCAGTAACGAGATCATTTCGGGATTCCAGGAAAGAGTTGCTGGGGTCTGAGTTTGGACGACAGCCAATAGAATGAAGAGGAAGAAGCCGAAAGGAGCGGAAGAGACAGAGCTGACAGGTCTTGACAACTGGCTGGGGATAGGGTGAGAGAGGAGTCTCACCCTCTCTGTGTGGCTCCAGCGTCAGCGACAACATTAAAGCTGGGCGGGGAAGGTGCTCTGAGAGTTGAGATTTAATCTTGTAGCCAGACTTGGGATTACAGCACCCTTTACCCTTTGGGGGCGCTTCATGTCTTCTTCTTCCTGAGCCAGGCTCTTCTCCCCCACAGAGGCCCCCATTTCCTAGTGCACCCTGACACATTAGGAGCTCAAGTATTGTGGGGTAGGGTGTGCAGCTTTCCTAGTTGGCTCTTCCAGGTTGGGACTCGGGACACAGTAAACCCTAAACAGAGTTCTAAATTCTTCATCTGGCCTTGTTGTTTCTTGCTGCAAAAGCTAAAGAAGAGATGGCTTCTCTGAGTTGAAGAGTCAGAATCAATTTCCTGGAGGGCCAGGACCAAGAAGGCAGTCTGCAGTGCCTGGGGAGCTGTAGGTAGGAGCTGCAGCTTCTCACTGCCCCTACCCAGCTGGCATGAGGTTTCAGCTTTACACATAGTCTGAGGTTGGCATTCATGACAGTTTCCTCCTGAGAATGCTTGCTGATGACTTATTGAGCTTTCACTAAATGTAACATATCTCCTTTAACGAGCAGCAAAATAGTGTTTGTAATAAAACAGTAGCTTTTAGTGTTCTTGGAGTAGTCCCAGTTACATTTAATGCACTGAGAGGTGGGATAAGACAGGGCATGATTTTTGTGTGGGAAAAATTTCAATTGACTTTCAGGACTTACACCCGTAAGAAAACCATAGGAAAATCACAACTTTCTACATGATAGCCTTGTAAAATTACTCTTATGAAGGCCACTATTTAAAGAAAACATATTACCCCTCTTTAAGGAAAGCATTGTTTAACAATGTGACTATTTTCTTATGTACTTGTAAGTTTTAGTTTCTTGAGATAGTAAATGATATGGCAGATAGGCAAAACCTGGTTCTTGTTCCAACTGGGCCACCATAGCGGACTCTGCTGGTTTCTCCTGTCGCAGACATTATGACATCTTCCTTAAGAGAGAGGCATTTTCGTAGCTCAAGAGCATGCCTGCCTGATTTAGGGTAATCCTCTTCCTTGAGACAGTGATTGGCAATGAGTGGACATGTGTCCCTAAACAGGGACACTGAAAAGTGAGGAGAGACCTGTGATAGTTCTTCTTATTCTTTAATGATATCTAAAGTTGCTCCATCCACAAAATGTGGAAGAAGCAGCCATCGTTGTTATGACCATGCAAATACCATTTTTGGGGTAATTCTCAATGCTAAATGTCAGTCAGAGAAGCCTGAGTCTTTGGGCACAGCGTGCATCTTCTAAATAAAGGAATCCTGAATTGTACTTTTAGACTTGCAGTTATGTGAGGAAGTAAACTCCCTCATTGTTTATAGCTGTTTGAACTATTATTACTGTTCCATGCTCTGGAAGGGGCTTCACTGATACAACCATGTCCCTGAATGGGGCATATGGGAAAACAGCTTGGGAATGTCTGGGGCTGTACTGAGGGGCCTGAGGATCGTCAAGATGACCACCTCCGTGCAACGCCTGATGTGGCGACTTGATGTCATCTTTTGTTTCAGGGACGAAAACAACTGCTGCTGCTTTTGTTCTTAACTCCTAAACGGCCCTACTTCTAACTCTGACAGACCTCAGACAAATTGTGTGGCTAGAATGTTGCTGTTGCCTTAGGTCCAGTGACCTTTCAGGCAAAGCATCTTCTAAATTTCAAAACGGGCCGAGAGCTTGAAGTCCACGGAGCCTCCAGACATGTGTTTATAGCTGGCTTTTGCTGGCTGTCAGTACTTGTCTACTTGCGTGCTGAATTTGATCCGAGACTAGGTTTCACCCAAGGCCGGGTGTCAACCGCCAGTTACTCCTGTTATTCTTGCATGTACTCCATGGTATTTATTGAACATTTACTGTGTGCCAGACACTTATCTAGGACCCTGAGGCCTCTGGCGTTTGCCCAGGCTGCCATAATGAAATGCCGGTTAGTTGATTTAAACAAGAGAAATTTCCTGCCTCATAGATCTGAAGAATGGAAGCTGAAGGTCAAGGTGTTGGCAGATTTGGTTTGTCCAGAATCCTGTCTCTTTGACTTCTCCTGTGTCTTTACATGGTCTTCCTTCTATGCCTGTCTGTGTCTAAATGTTCTCTTCTTGTAAAGATGCCAGTCACCTTGAATTAGCACTTCCCTAAGGATTTCATTTTCACTTACTACCTTTCCAAAGACCTTCTTTCCAAACACAGTGACATTCTGAAGTACTAGGAGATGGGGTTTCAGAATGCAGGTTTTGGGTGAAGACAAGTCAGGCCATAAGGAAGCTACAGCAGGACATTGGCAAAGTGAGTCCTGAGCCTCGGCCTTTTCAGAGCCAGCCGAGTTTCCCACTGTGCTCTTCTTCTTAGCTTCCTGAGCTGCCACTCAGTCAAGTGATGGGCCAAAGCACAAAAGACACGACTTCTCAGCAGCAACAGAAACCTTCTACATAGGGTTCTGAATCCTTTTGTCTCCTTTGCAAGAGACTCTGGCCCTTCATAAACATGTGCCATCTCTCAAGGACACAATCCTTATTACTGTTTGTGCCAATCCTATGCAAAGTGTTAAATTTAGCTTCACTCCTTCTGAGTTGTAGGGAAAACACATTTAGAATTGCAGAAGAAGAAAGAACAACTATCCGAAGAAAGGGATTCAGTGGCAGGAGGACGAGGATCCATGGGGATTGTGTTCAGCGGTGGCGAGGGCAGCACAGCAGCTTCAGTCAGCCTCGGTGCCAGGACAGGCCCTGGGCTAGCTGCGCTGGGAATACCTCGGTCTCATCATTCCCGCTTTTCACATGAGAGAATTGGTGCTTGGCTCAGGCACGGATCTAGCTGGGTCCCGATGGCCTGGAGGGGAAGGTGGCATCTGCTGTTGTCCAGGGAGCCACCGAGTAGGCAGAGATAGTTGATGACGATGCATTGACTTTAAATTACATAATTTCGCATCTCTATGGAATCTGTTCCCAGATGCTCACTGTTGGATGTATCTTAGAGAATTTAAAAGTTGGAACTATTAATTTGGGTTCTCTACTTCCAAGTCCGGTGTTCTTCCATCCATCCCCCCACAAGGTACCTTTGTTCCTTTATTTATTCCATATTACTATAGTTTTGACAAAAATAATGAATTGTTTTACACTGCCCTTTATATTTCAAATAATTATATTGAGAAAATAAAAAATCTAATCTACTTTAATTGACTCAGTAGGACACGTTCTGAGCGCCTCCAGGCAAATAGGGATTTAATCAAGGGAAACAAGAAGTGTCACAAAATCCACACTTTTTCGCCCATGTGCCCTGCTTTGAGCTTGTACCCCAGGCATTAAAATGAACCAGAGAGACCTAGTGTGACTCTCGATCATCACCCGAGGCGGAGCACAAAGCTTTAGGGACAGACGCCGGGACTCAGTGTGCAGAGCAGGGCTTGAGCGTGATGGAAACACCGCGAGTGCTCACAGGGCAAACCAAGACGTGACGCGTCCTGGAGATCTCTTCACGAGCGACAGACGCCTGTGGCGGTGAAGGGAAGGGCTGGGGCACGCACTGTCCTGCCGTGACGCGCTGAATAGGCTGCGGGAGAAACCAGGTTTTGAACAGAGGGGACCTGGGCAGCGCTAGATGGTGTAGAAAACGAGAATGACCTCATTTGGACCGTGCTTTCTGCTGCTGTTTCTTGTTGCTCGAGGCCCAAAATCCCAGCAGAGAAAGTTGACAGACCAAGCCTGGGTCACGTGCCCGGCTCGACTGTCCAGCGTGGCTGGTGCGGCACCTGTGCACAGTGCCGGTGCCAGCGCCGCCGCGGTGAGACAGGCACCTGGGTGTCTGCTCTTCTGTCAAGAGTACAAAATACTCTCAGGGTCTTTGTAAGCTTTAAAAGTATCAACTCTTCAAGAGCTTTGCCCTATGTAGATACACATTAGAAATTAAAAATGAGAATTAAAAACCTACTTAGATTAATTCATCTAAAAGTAGCATTCATTCATTTCATGCATGATAATCTGTTAAAATGAAAATAACGGTTGTCTAAAACCAAAAACATTAGTGAAAAGGGGGAGATGTTTATTTTTGCAAGTTTTTAATGTCTATTTTAATGAAAATAGATGAATGCTTATATTTGGTTTTGCATTTACTCTATGGTGATTCTTCATTTTGGTTAAAGTATGTGGAAAAAAGCTTGCCTCACACAGAAGGTATAGAAAGAGGGAAGGGAATTTTTAAAACCTTTCATATTATTGTGGAGATCTTTTTCTTTGAAACTGTACCGAAACTTGGTACACAGGGCTGTGGGCATAATAAAATTTATGATTTTACTGTTTCACCAGTGACAGTTGTAAGTTACATGAGGCTTTTGTCTTTTCCAAAAAAGTCGCGTGTGGTTGAGTCATTTATACTAAAGTGGTTCACCCTGAGGACCTACTCACAGGTGAAATAAATAGGACACAGATGTGTAAGTACCTTATCTTTTCTCTCGTATGAAAAACTGAAGGTGTATGCTGGGGATTTGGCTCAAGTGGTACTGCACCAACCTTGGATGCACAAGGGCCTGAGTTCGATCCCTGGTACTGCAAAATAAAACCACAAAACGACAAAACAAAACAAACCCGAAAGTGTAAATGAATGCCAAGATGTATGATAAGGAATATGAAATAAGAAAATATGCAAAAGGAAAAGGGAAAGGATAGAAGGGGAAAGTAAAGAAGGGAAAGAGGGCCAGAGATTTAGCTCAGTGGTTCCGGCGCCTGCCTCGCAAGCTCAAGGTCCTGAGTTTGATCCCAATAATCATGTACAATGCTGGACGTGGTGACTCACGCCCACCAGCAATCAGTACCACACACCACAGTGACAGGCGGGGTGGCTCATGCCTGTAATCCCAGCACTCGGGAGGCAGAGGCAGGAGGATTGCTGAGTTCGAGGCTTGCTTGGCCTACATAGTGAGCCAAGGGCCAGCCTGAACCACAAAGTGAGACCATCTCAAAAGAAAAAAAAGGAAAGAAAAAACTTGGTAGCGCACACACACACACAAAGGGAAATAAAGCTTTTTGTACAGGGGCAGGAGTTGTAGGGAGGGCAGGGGAATGTGAAAAATTGAGAATGAAGATGTGCCATGTACAGGTGCAAGTTCTCAATGTTAAATGTGAGCATAATGTATGTATAGAGTGTACTGATAAAATCATTTTTTTAAAAAAGTTGCATGTGCTGTAAGGTACGGATAAAGTACGGCCAGTACTGTTTCATGCCACTGCCTCAGTGTGTCAAAAGGGCAATGATGTGACCCACAACTTCCTTTTTTACCTTTAACTTTTTATTGAGAAATAACTTTAAACTAAAATAGTTCAAAAATAAAATAATACAAAGAACACCCAGGCATTTTTTATTCTGATTCACCACAGTGAGCGCTACACAGCACTGGCTTTATAATTTACCCTTTCCTTATCCTCCTCTCCTTCTTTTCCTGAGCCACGGAAGAGCAGGTTATGTAAATCATGGCAATGTGCCCCCAAGTATCTCAGGGCTTGTTTCTCTTCTGTATTGGGTGATCAGTCCTAGAAGTTACGTTGGTACTATTTTTAATTGTCCCTATTCCAGTTGTTGTTTTTAGCAATTTAATGAGGTCCTTTATAGATACAAGATCCAGTACTGAGTCAGGTAATGCGTTTAGTCTTCTTGCCTCGTCAGCCTCTTTAATCTGGAAGCTTTTCACAATTTTTAAAAATTTAATTTTCACAATTTTTAAAAATTTAATTTTTATAAGGGGGGAGGAGGGGGGAGTAGGTAGGGATATGGGTAAAAATGAGAATTAACTTGTGGCATATACTGGTACAAATTTCCCAATGTTATATGTGATTTTGAGATGTATATAAATTGTACCAATAAAGAATTCAATTAAAAAAATTTAATTTTTAAAAATTAATTTAATAATGGGTTTCATTTTGGGCATCTCAGCACGTGCATGTAACATACTTTGATTATTTTCATTCTAAATTATCCCTTCTCCCTTCCTCTTCCTTCTCCCTGCTCCCATCCTTAGGGGCCTCCCTCCCTCCCTCTCTCTCTCTCTCTCTCCCCCCCAGCACACTAATCTACAAGGCGACCTCAGCCATCCTGCTTCTTATCAGATGTCCCCCTCCATTTTGTACCCGCTGACGATGCTTGTTTTACCCAGTGCTCGCTGCAGTGCCCGTAGAATGAGGCTCACACCCCGAAGCTCCCTCCACACTCACCAGTCAGCCTCCGCATTGTACTGTGCAAGACCCTCCTCCCTCGCCCTTTGATCTGTTATTTATCTATCACCTACCGGGTGATCTCTGACCCTCTGTCTCTCTGACCCTCTGTCTCTCCCTCCTATAAACTCCTGCATTCCTTCGTATTTATGTCACTTGTTTATAATACTTTCGTGTCTTATTATTTTGGTGCTAAAATCATCCAATCTGTGGCCAATGCCATTCTTCCAAGCTCTCCCATGTTTCTGCGGCAGTGTCTTCCCTTTCGGCACAGTAAACTGTTCCCGGCTCATCTGGTACCCACCCTGTGCCAGTCCCTGGCTCAGCCATTGCTTCAGGGAGGCCCCTTTCCTTTTCGTTCCTGTTCTTTGGCACCATAAGTAGAAATTTCAAGTGAAAAGGGCAGGTGTGGCTTACTAATATCGCTATCATTATGACCACAGTTTCAGTCTCTTAACATTCTGAGAGTAGGTCAGGGACTCCTCAGGGGCTGGAGGAGCGGACACTTGAGAACTACAGTCAGGGAGACCCCGAGGAGAGGTCTGGGGGGGAGACACTCGGGAGAGTCACGTGCACTGCTGCTGCTGTCCTGGAGCCAGGCTGCACAGTGAGCTGCGGCGCTCCGAGGCTCTGAGCACACAATCCTGCCGGGAGGCAGCTGAGATCCTCCTGTGTCCTCCCCTCCCCTCCTCCTCCCCTTTCCTTCCTTTTCCTAAGACTCTTCTCCACTCCTCCATTTCTCTTCACATTTATTCTCCTCCTGCAACAGTTGGATGAAAAAGGAAATAACATAAATTCTGAAGCTAAACAGGCCAAGTTTGAGACCATTGACTATTTGACTTTGAGTTATCGAGAGGATAAGATGGCATTATAAAAACCACGTGGCACATGGTTAGACACATAGTAGGTCCACAGTGCACACCATAGGTGTTGCTCTGCTTCCCTTTCTCTTAAACAGGTCTTCTCCTTACTTGTACTCAGCACCTTGGCCTCTGCCCCTAAAATCCCATTTCACAGATGCTGTTTTGCTTCCACTCATGGTTGGCACTGCCAGTGCGCACAGCTACCTCTAAGATCCAGATGCTAAGAGAACGACCCTGGATTCCAGCTGAATGAGGAGATAATGTTTGCTAAGGTGCAGATGGCACATTAGGTACCTGTGGGAAGCTTGTGCATTGGATTGGAAACAGGCAAAAGCAGAATCCTCTGGCAAAATGGGCTCCAGATAGAAGATGGGTCGGAAGGAACAAAGGAAAATGCAAGCCAGCGATGTTGCAGGCTGCCTTCCTGGAGCTGAAGTCACGGCGTTGTTCTGACCAGGGTCCTGGTCCGAACGGAGCCCAGGCCCCTGGGGCAGAAGGCCTAGTCCCTGGGGAAGGAGAAGGAGCTGTGCTTCTGGGAAGAGGGTGATTTATCCTGAGGCCCTGGTGGAGGAGCTTCAGGAAGCTTCAAGGTATCCAGGGAGATGATTCGGCCAGAAAACCCCTGACCCCTCACAGAGCAGGGCAGGAATCCACAGCATGCTTAATTTTCCACGTTAGTATTGGATCGTTGCATTGGCTCAGTTAGAATGATCCGAAATGAATGGGACAAAGTCAGTGGGAGTTTGGAGAGCAGATCCAATGCACTTCTAAGGGAGCTGTGAATGTTTAGTCACACACGGGCAGACAGTGAGGTAAGCGATGTGCGAGGATGCCTCACTTTGCCCGATATTTCTGGAGAACAGACAGGACATATGGGGAAGTCATGTCCATCGAAGGGCATTGCAAGACCCTTCTGCACAGAGAATAGACGCCGGTGTAGAAGTTTTGGGGTCAAAGTTCCTAATAGGATGTTGTATTCCTGTACACATCCTTCTCTTGGGCACCATATTTCTGTTCTAGAGCTCCGGTCCACATGTTCCTAGGGGCCCACTGAGACTGTCAGCACTAGAGAGAATGCTGGGGATTGCCTCGCTCAGTGTGTCCTTTCTCAGGAGTACCGGAGCCCAGCTAAGTCTAGCGAATCCTCCGACATTACACAGGTAGCTCGGGGCCAGTGCTCTCAGGCCAGTGCTCCTCCCATGTTCTTTTCTTCACAGCTTCTCAAAAATTATGGACCGTGCCTTTTCTTTGGTCAACCAGCACTTATGAAAACTGCTTATTAGTTGCCTCATTTCTGCTCTGAGTGAGGCCACTTCCCCTTTCAGGGAGGTCCCTAGTGATTTGAAAGACAGGCAGAGTTGCAAAAATAGATTATAGTTCAGCAGAAACTAATTCGTAGTTGTTTATACACGCATTCCACAGGTATTTCTTCACCATCTACTGTGTGGCAGGTACTGTGTTAATCACCATATATTCAATAACAAGCAAAAAGTAAGAGAACAGAAATCTCACACATACGTATCAGTAGAGACCTGACATTTAAGTTAACCATGCACTTAATACATCGTGGTGGGAAATGGAATATGTTCTATGAGGGCTGGGAAGTGGTTATTTTCGCTATGAATTAGTCAGATCTTATAATGTTATACTTGGCTCATGGAAACTGCAGAAGAATCAGAAAAAAATAAGACTATTACAGGGGAGTTCTTAAAATGGCTCTTATATTTCTATAAGGACAAAAATAAAATGCAGGTTATTTAGACTTCAACTTGGAAACCTGAGGGAGGACTTGAAAATAACGTGGATAAGGAGACATGTTAGCTGTTTTTGCTCTAGCATCAAAGAGAACTTTGCAATAACAAAAAAGACAGCCTAAGGTGCTGTGGTGGGGTAGAAGGAAAAAGCCATCCATAGCACTCAGGATGATCCGCGGAGACCTCGGGATGGAGGAAGAGTCTGCGAGGAAGGGGAAATGCTCGTCTCAGAAGGGTAGATCTCTTCTCTCAAGTTCTGCACAGAACTGTGATGGTGCTTTACCTTGAGATTTACACAGGTTTACACAATCCTTGAGGTACTGAGTTACTGTTCCAGGCCTGGTCTTCAGCACAGGCTTCCTGCAGAAAGAGTCAGCACCCTGTGCTCAGAGTTACTGAGCTCTGGCCATGAACTTCGCTAATCACATTCTCTACACAGTGAGGGCGGGCCTTGTCCTTGGGTCCGGGAGGGTCCATACCACCTAGACCTAATGAATCAAAATCTGTAGTTTGTTAGAACTCCCAGTGATCCCTACACATTGTTCTACAGCATCAGCTGCCTTGTTACACAGACCTGACTTCAAACCATGCCTCTCCCATTACCTTTAAGCAATGTCATCCAGTCTACCCAGAAATCAGTTTCTTTAACATGAAAAATCAGATTCTTACTTCTTGGGGCTTCCAGAAGGCTCTTTCTGGTTACTTTCTTTCAAATGGATCCTTCTGACTGTAGGTATCTCAGCCCTTTATTTTTTTCCTTGAGAGCCATAAATATATCTTGGAATTATTTGTGTTTGTAGTGCTTGAATGTGAGCTCAGAAAGACAAGATTTATACCTATTTTGTTTATTCAAGTATTCACGGGGCCTAGCGCAGCACCCTAAATTTAATGGGCCCCTCAATATTTGTTAAATAACCAAATATTTTAAGAATTAAATTAATAAAGCAAGAAAGGCTTGTCTTAGTTACTTTTCTTGTTGCTGAAACGAAACACCAGACATTCAAAGTTAAAAGTAGAAAGGTTTATTTTAGCTCACAGTTAGTAGCGGTTTCAGCCCATGGTTATCTGGCTTCAAGGCAGGGTGGTACGTGGCGGAGGAGAAACAGTCCATGGGAGAGCAGGCAGGAGGCAGTGAAGCTGCAAGCAGCAGCCTGCCTTCCTTATTTCCCATTTATCTCATCCAGGTTACAACTCTTTTGTTAATGCTACCTGCACCCAGCGTGGCCCTTTCAGTTATCCACACCCAGAACTGAGCCAAACCCACCAGTGACCTGATGTAGTAACATACCCTTAATCCCACAACCATACACCCTAGATCTCAGTAGCTCTGAAAGCTCCCACCTATGAGTGCATGAGACTTTGAGGGGGCGTCTAGATGCGAGCCATAACAGAGCTCCGAGTCTAATGTGGGAGAAATAGTCACCAAGCAGTTCCTGTTGAGAAAACTGCTTCTGTAATACACAGGGCTCAGAGCAAAGGAAGATGGGCGCCCTGTGTGAGAACATCATTGAGAAATTCAAGATGGCAGCAACAGAGAGTTCAACCAAGCTCAGGGCCCCAGCAGCCGTCTCTTGCTCTCGGTAGTGTGAGCATAGATTCTGTGGCAGGTGCTGCCACCCTGGAGGATGGGCCTCTCTCATTCTTCTCCTGTTAGTCATGGGCACATGCTGGGTGGCACATCTCCTTCCCTGAGGCAGCTCCTCCTCTGTCATGTGCTCACACAAAGGGACCTGGACACAACTTGAAAGTTCAGAAAGTACAAAATGGGCCCTGTCAGGTTGGCCAGCCCCACAGTACTCCCTGTGGCACAATGCCTATTTACACCTGACTGGTAAGTGTGGCATTCACTGAATCAGCAGAAGTCCTGCAGATGTGTGCTAAACAGAATTTTAAATGAGTTTCCACCATACACGTATCTATAATGTATGGCTTTTAATTTACTGGATAATGTAAAAATACAGCCTGAGATGAGGCATGAGGCAAACAGAATTCCTCAATTCAACTGTAACAACTTTTCTATCTGAGAGCTTGCAGACAAGGCCAAGGCTCAGAATACAAAACAGGCAAAAGGAGTGAGCAGAGGCTGAGAACGGGGAGAGAGGAGCTCACTTGAAAACAACGCCTGGTGCCTGATGCCACCTCAGAATCAGCTGAATCGGGATAATGATTACAGAGAGCAAAACCAGATGTTTTCAGGGGCCCCAGCCCCACTGGATTGAGTGACATCCTGACGAGGCTGTGTTTACACAGAGCCCCAGCCCCTTTAGGTTCGAAGTGAGGAGAATCACATACCTCCCGCCCACCTTGCAGATGTAAAGAGAAAGCCAGAGCATCGTCATTCCTGAGAAAGTGCTTTGTCCAGTGCTGTGGTTTAGATGAGAAAGATGGCGATTTGGTAGAAAGGGGACTAGGCTAGAAGGATTGTTTTGAATTCAGATTTTCTTGTTGACTGCCCCATGTGCAGTATTTGGCACAGGGTTACTGGAGTCAGAAGTCCAAACTGGACACTATCAGGCTGAGCAAACTTGGACAAAGTAAGCTCTCAAAGCCTCATCTTTGAGTTCTGTGAAATGGTGTTGGACTAACCCTGGGGAGAGTTTACACCAGGTTACACTCAAGCAACAGTGGATAAGGGCTCCTTTCCACCACGGCCCCCAGCATTTGTTGTTGTTTGATATTTTGAGAAAAGCTAGGAAAATGGTTGCACCTTGAAACCATACTCTTGAGTGAAATAAATAAAACACACATGTAGATATTGTATTTTTTTTTGGTGTGAAAAACTGGAGGTTGTATGTAAGGACCAAAATGTATAAACAAATATTGTGAAAGGGAGCTGGGTGTGGTGGCTCACGCCTGTAATCCCAACACTTGGGAGGTAGAGGCAGGAGGATTGCTGAGTTCAAGGTTTCTCTGGGCTACATACATAGTGAGCTCAGGACCAGCCTAAACTACAAAGTGAAATCCTGTCTCAAAAAAAAAAATGTGAAATGGGAAGAAATTGTTCAAAATTATACCATGTGTGAGATATTTTGTTAAGAATTTAAATGTTTTATGCAAAAAGTATAATATCATTAGAAAATCAATTGGGAAATAGAGTAGGGAATACAAATATATTCTTTTAAGGTCATGATACCTATTTGCCATTGTTATTCTCTAATTATTTTTGTTATGAAAAATTATTGTTTCATGGAACTGTTTTAATTATTTCTTTATTAATAACTACTTGAATGACATTGAAATTAAAAATTAAATCCTCGGGAGGAATATCTCACATGCATACACATAGTGCTTCCACAGCAGTCCTTTCCCAGTTTCCTCCTGTTGACAAGGACGCTACTGCTCAGAAAACGCCAAAGTGCTCTCCCGTTAACCGACATGACTGCACTGAACTCAAGCTAGGAAGACGTCCTGCTTCTGCTGCTGCTCTTCCTCCTTCCGCTTGGCCCACACTTCTGTCCTGTTCTGGTTCTGCTGCTCCAGCGTCTTTTTTGTTCAGTCCAATTGAAAAGTGTTCTTTCTCGGGGCATTAGCATAATACCAGGGCAAGAGCCCTTTTTTAGGAGGTTGTGATTGAATTGTAACATTTTGTAGCTAAAAGAGACTTTCCAGGGGCAAAAAAGCAACAGATAGGTTGGTGTACTATTTCAGAACATCGAATCCTACTGGACATACCTTCAAACCATACAGCTCAGGTCTCACAAATTCATTAAGCTCACTTGATCCAAGGTCATAAATATATATTAGGCTAGAACTACAATTGTTACCTTCAGATTTTTGCTCAGTGTTGATGGTGTGATTTTGATGACACTGATTCTTCAATCATTTGTTATTTAATGCTACATAATTCTCAGCTGTACCCAGAAGTAGACACAAATGATGGTGTCGGTATAGTTCAAGATTCTACAGTGGATGCCGTTGCACTCGGACTGGACTGACCTGGTCCCTAGGGCTTCTCCTGGCTGCAGCGAATGGGTTAAGAGGCTGCCACAGGACTCAAGGCTGGCTGACTTTGCTCTTTCTCTAGATTTTTCCAACAGACTGGTAAACATGAAGTCAGGAAGGTTTTTGTGGCTCATTCTCCCTTTGAGGTACAACTATACAAATGAAAGACAGATGGACAGCCATATAGAACTCCTTGATGATGCTCTAGAAAGAAGTCTTCTTGCTCTTTACAAGGTTTGGGTATACGCCCCACTTCTGCTTAACTCTGAGCAGTTCAGTCCATTTCTGTCATTTATAAACAAAAGTCTCCATTGCACGATATGATGCAACATCCATGCAAAGCTCAGAAGGCTTCTTCTCTTCGAGCTGTGATGACAGGTGACATCACAAGGGTAGCAGAGTGACAGGCAGTGACGAAGCTAGGTTGTTAATCCACGTTACTCTACAAGGGAGAGAAGAAATGAGGGTAAGTGGCTCAAAGGGAAGGATGCTTTTCAGGCAGCTTGAGAACTGCGATCACCTGAGTTCTTGCTCTGTCCTCTAGGAAGGCGGAGGAGAGACTCAAAAGGAGCCGAGTCCCCAGAGAAACACGGAGGAGAGTGCGAGGGGCAGCAGCATTGGTCAGCAGGGACAGGATCTCCTCTGGGTCTGGGCAGAGAGAGAAGGTGCTGACAGGGACAGTAGAGGTGGAGAGAGGTGAAGAGGTGCAGAGGCTCGTGCTGACGTGGCCACAGTTCTCTGCAGGGGCAGGAGCTCCGGGAGAGTCAGGTGCTGTTCGGATGGAGTGGGGCTCTCCAGCTCTCTCTCTGCTGCCGTCGCCTCCAGAACCACCCAGGGGCCGTGGAAAGGAGAAGGGGCAGCAGCAGAGTTCAGGGGCGACAGGGCGTTGGGGACTGAGCTCTGGACTGTGATTGCTGGCTGGCTTCTTCCGGCACGTCCCAGCCTTCTCTCCTTGGTAAGGACATCTGCTGAGGCTGTGCATGGGGCCCTGGAGAGAAGGCGGGCGCTGTGGAGCCGGTGACCCAGGCGGAAGCACTGGGCTGTGCGCCATGGGATCTTCCTTTTGTCTTCTAGTTAACTGCTGCATCAGATTTCCCAGTGGGAGAATTTCTGGTGTCCTGGTCCCGGTGGGATTGTGCCAAGGGATTGTCTCACATTATCATAGCTCTTTATTATCTTTGATCCCCAGGAGAGTAGACTGATCTGCTGCTTTTACGAACCGGCATAGTCTTAGCGGCTGTCACCTGCCTTCAGAATACAGATGCTCCTCCAGTGTGCACGGTTCTGTCTGATAAACTGCTCATAACTTGAAAATGCATCTAATATGCCTCCCCTACTGAACGTCACAACCCAGCCACACAGCAGCGCACGGGTTCTTTGCCCTTCTGGGAGCTGTAGTTCACAGCTGCTGTGCAAAATGACAATAGAAGATGGTGCTCCGAGTTGCCAGCCTCAGAAAAGATCAGAATTCAGTGTATAGTCTGCAAGGCATGTGTACCTTTACCTTCATAAAGCTAAAAAAAAGTCTAAGTCTGGGCCGGAGGGTTAGCTCAGTGGTTGCGGCGCCTGCCTCGCAAACGCAAAGTCCTGAGTTCGATCCCCAGAAACCACATATAATGCTGGACATGGAGACTCACGCCCACCAACAATCAACACTGCCTA
>PVIC010028813.1:0-22929 GCA_004025085.1 Thryonomys swinderianus
GAAGCCAATTCCTTTGTTTGAATTGTGTCACTTTCATTTGCAACTGGAAATATTCTGAATCAAGTCTATCTCCCTTGAAATGTACAGTGTTTTAGTTTCTACAGTAAGGATGCTATAGAAAGTGTCCCTTCAATGGATACAAGGTTATGATATTTAAAGTCCACCCAATGCCAAGTGTCTGTGATGTGCTGAACTTTACAGGAATGTGCAGGAGAGTGGGAATTGACTTCTTTTAATATTCCATCTATGGAACAGTGTTTAGAAAATATCTTTGCCTTTGCTAAACTCTGTTTAAATACAGCAAACTCTGTTCCATAAAATGTCTACAAGTGCTTCTCTGGAAACATCTGGTTATGTAAGAGAAGGAAGACCACCTAGAAAAAAATCCAACATCATCAGCAATGCACAACAAGGAGAGTAGCCCCTTTAATATCCCCATCAATCATGGCAGAACCAGAAATGGATATACAGCCTTGTTCAGGAGCATTGCACAGAACTGCTTTGGAACACTGAACTGCAAAGCTTTTAGCTTAATGAGTTGGTAACATTTTGCAGATTTGCTTAAAACACGTTGCTTCCCAGTCTGTGTTAACAGACTCCAACAGCTCCTGCCAACACACTCATCCTAAACAATTACATTAAGATCCATAAGGCCATGTTTACAGTTCTGAGAAGTGAATGTATTGTTAATGGGCCATAAACCATCCTCTGACTCAATGGTTTGCCTTTTTGAAATTTGTGTAATAGTCAACGGAAAATTTCCAACATCTACTTGGCATGGAAGTGAAATTAGCTTTAGAGATATAAAACAGAATGCTAAAAAGCATCCCTTCTACACATCTCTGATCTGATGTGATATTTATATAGAAGAAAACAATTCACACAAAATTTTGACATGATCACAGCTGTAGGTTAGTATAGCGGAGTATGTTGTAGCAAAAAGTAAATAATAATGCTAAACCATAAAATATCCAATGAGACAACATCCTCAATTTCCCCTGAGATGAGTTTTCAAGTCCCTTGTGAAATAACTGCACCACTGAGCTCCAAATAGTCTATGAAGAGACATTCATCGCAGCCACATGCTTGTCATAGCTGCTATTACACAGCACTGGGTGCTGGTGGCCAAATATTCAGCTATCTCAAATCACTATTTTTAATCTTCCTCTAATCCTCTGTGACTGCTCTTATATTTGCATTTGTTCTTCTCAACTTCCTCTTATTCATTCCTTCTGTCCCATCATCTTGAGATTTCAATTTTACTCATTCCATACTCTACCCATCATGACTGTTTGGGACGAATGGTCTTTGTTCCTCCTTCCAGATGGTTCCACTTTTCTCTTGCTGATTATTTGAATTTATCTCAATGCATTTTCAAAATTAATCTACATCATATTTTGCAAGCCTTGTTTTCTCTATAGCTTTATCCTTTCACTGCCAAGTTTCTTCTCCTCTTTGTAGTCATTCAATAGGTCAATCATTACATGTACATAATAATCTGCAATCTGAATCAGTAGTTTGCTTTTCAAATGTGTGTAAGAATCAACATAAAATTATGGGTATTATCACAAGTACTATACAGATACTGGCATATTTAGGTTGAGGTATGAAAGAATTTGTCATTTCTAGGAATAGCTATTTTAGAGGGCATGCTTGACTCTTAACAGATGGGTCACACGTACAGACAAAGGACTTTAATCTCTTCATTTAGAAACATACCAGAAATTTCAGAGAAGAGGAACAGCAACCCTTGAGTTCATTCATGCAGTGCATTCCTGTCGGGAGCAAATCTACATAACATATTCCCATTGACAAAACAGTGAAGGTAGTGAATTGACATTGAAAACCGTTAGATTAGTAAGGTAGACCTGGTGTCCAGCACATTATCCTGAGAGTGGTATGAAAGGCGACAATAAGAACTAACATCAATTCTTGTTTACTCTGTATGAGCGCTGCTCCAACCATACTGGAAGCGTTTATTCAAGCATTTATTAAAATCTCATTTATTCAACAACTGAATAAATACTGCCAATTACAAGTCGAGCGAATTATTATCTTGACTTTCTGAAGGAAGACAAGGCATAAGAGTTTAAATTACTTTTCAAAGTTTTATGGCCAATGAGAAGTGGATTTGAATTTCAAGTCTGGGCAGTGCGATTGTAGAGTTTTCAGACATATAAAATCAAGTGATAAGACTTGGGAAATATTCTGAATTCTGCATCCCACCCTTTATCTTTCATTCTCTCTTTAGCCACTATGTGATCTCAAGAGGCCTGCAGCAGAAACCCACTCCAAGCTGCTGCAGTGTCTCCCACCAGAGTTGCTGACTCCTTACTCCAAGCCTTGGAAAGCTGAAGAGTCATCCATGCTCTGGGCATCTCCTGCTTCTCCTTTTGTTTGAAAGTTTCCTGTAGGCTGGTCCAGCATCAGTTCTAGTGCTGAAGAATGTGTCTCCCCATGAGAATATTACATTATAAACACATGCTATCTGTTTCCATAGGAACTATGTGAATCTGTAAGTAGCTCTTTCAAGATAAGATTTTGAGCTGCTGGATAATCTTGGTGTTTAAATGGCACAAGGTAAACTTCATCAGTCTGTGCAAGGATGACTTATGGCTAAAATTCAGGTGCCACAGCTTTATGCTCAGATATGCCTTCAGGCTCTTTTGTGGGCTGATCTTTATGATTTGCTGATGAAAAATTATATCTGTTGCCTAAGGCAGAAATTTATCTAAAAACAAGAAATCCTGACTTTGGATGAGAAGATGCTAGCATTTTATAGTATTTTACTATCTTTATAGTAGAAATAATGCTGAGTTAACCACCTGGATCATGTACAAAACAGTTCTAGAGCCAAAGAATTTTATGACCACAGGAAAGTTCCTTTTTTGTATGTCACTCTCAACTGTCTCTGTAAAAATAGAAGAATTATCTATAAGCTCGGGTAGTTCAACCTCAATGTATCTAACCTCCTCAACAATTCCCAAATGTATTGATTCTCTTTAATGCTCATAGAAACTTCAAGTCATTTGTCCTGATAATTACACGGAGTTCCAAATGCATTATACACAGGATGACTGTGTCTGTTTGCATAGACTCAGTTTGCAAAGTGACTCCATGTTTGTAACAATTTCCTTTCACTCTTAAAGTTGTTCTGGTTTATAGACTAGGTCATATATTACTTTTTGTATATGCTTTACTTCAGAATATTGTTATTTCACATGTATGAAGACTTAAGTCTACACAAAAACCTGGGCATGGATGTTTGTAGCAGCTTTTTTCATAATTCACAGACCTGGAAAGACCAAGAGCATAACCATAAGTAAAGGAATAAACTGTGATAAGTTCAGACAACAGAATGTAGTTTGATGTTAAAAACAAAGAGCTATCAAGCTGTTTAAAGATGGGATAATGCAGTGCTGTTTTTTAGTTATTCCTCTTTGAATATAGTGAAGAGACTATAATTCATGATCGGTCCAATTTTGGACCTTATTCTCTTGTCTTCTCCCCTGATCCCCTCATGCAGCATGATCTAACTGAGTTCTGTCTTTAGTGTCAGTTGTCCTCCATTTCCCTTCCCTCCACCTCTTTGCTTTGCATTTTTATTGTTATATTAATTTCTGAGCCGCGCCTTTTGCTTCTCTTTACTTACATTATTGCTTAAACTTATCGGATGTTTAGTATGTGGAAGGCCCTGTTCTACTCACCTCACTACTGTAATGCTTTCAGTTCTCAGAATAGCACTAAGAGATAGGATCAATTATCATGCTAGTTGAAAGGTAGATAGTGGGTATATAGCCCATGTTCGAGTAACACATGAGAAATGCAGGCTCTAACCCAGAGCCCACGGTAAGCAGTTTGCTTTGCTGTCTCCATAATCCTGTCCTTTTTAAGAAGCTCAAAGTTTATGACAACAGCACAGAAATATATCTATGAAAGCAGGTGATCATCAAGATCCAAACTGGAATTTAGGTAAAAGAGAGAAAAATAGGACTTCTGTGGGTGTTTTGTTTTGTTTTGTTTTGCTTTGTCTTGCTTGGAAATTCAGATAAAGAAAGATGTTAGAAAATGTTGTGGTGACAGTCACATAAATAATTTCACTGTCTAGCAATGAATTGGCTCCCTAGATGTGAAGAAATATGGATCTTCCATATTTCTTCTTGTTTGCCTGTATTCCTAGTCTCAGCATGAAAAATTAATTAAATTTGATCTCCACATTTCTCCTTATGAAGCTTCAAAAACACATTCCACCATCCTGATGTTGAAAGAAATGATAGTGTTGTGGGGGATTCAGGGTCAACACAATCAAAATAATTAGAAGACTATAAAGCACATTACACAACCTCTTACTAACTCTTGAATTACTCCTCAGTAGAATTCACAAGATTTCTTCTGTCCCAGACTTCTGACATCCTATAAATGGATGATTTAATCTATTTTTGTATTTCCAGAATTACTTCCATGTAAATTACTTAGAAACCCACATTTTTTCTCTGAATTATGTTTAAGATGTAGAGAAAAAATTTAAAGTTGCTATTTTCCATTTCTCTTGGATATCTCTGGGCCTGTGTACAAAACATATTTCAAAAAGATGTATTGGACATGTTGTAGGAACATGTACTCACCACTCTCTAGACACCATCTACTGTTTAAAAAATAATTCAAATGAAACTGATAAGCATTCTAATTACTAGCCACAAATTTTGTGGGATTTTTTTTCATCTTATCCAAGTAAATAAAGTCAATGTTTTTAGTTTCTTATGTGTGGGGAGCAATCCTATTTGGGAAAATTAATTGGACAGTTGGGACTATGACCAGGCTGAGCTTTCCTGCCTGAAGACCAGCTATAACACATGTGGATCTGAGGACTTCACTCTTTATCTTTGCCACTGGGAAAAACAAAGACCTCAATGGTCCCAAGTGCTGTGATGCTCCAGGGTAGAACTACACTGAGGCCTTGACCTATGTATTTCCTTATTGTTCTGATGTACCAAACATGCTGCCCTGAGTGACCTGTTACATTTGTTACTCCTGAGATACTGTAACTACTGCTCTCTGGGTGACCGGCAACACTGCTGGCTCCTGAGGTACTTATTAAAAGGCATAGCAAGCTCGGGTCTGCATCTTTGCTACCCAGAGTAGCACGGATCAGGCCCGTGCTCAGCTTCTTTTCTAAGTTTTATTTCTGCCTATTTACTAATTATTTCACCTTGTGGTGTTGGACTCACGGGAGACTAGAATTTAACTGAAACAGTTCTAGTTACACTCCCTTCCTCTGTTCCCTACACTTATGAATATAACAGACATTTAATTTGAAAATCTACCTTATAAAATAAGTTTGTATGGATAAATATACTCAGTATTATCTCTTCTAAAATTAAATGGAAAAAAATTAAAACCTTTGTGCCACCAGAAAGGTCACAAATATTACTGCTGTTATAAGAAGCTAGAATAAAAATGTTCCGAAATATCCCAGCTAAGTATCTGTTAGATGTAGCATGAACAAAGATAAGAAGATAATGGTATCAAGTACAAAATGAGAATAGGGCTGGAGAAATAAATCAATGTGAGTGGAGAACAGTATGAAGCTGCTTATTGCTTTCGCTGTCTGCAGAGCCAATATAGGAACCAGCTGTCACTGTGTTCCAGAAAATAGAAAAGAAAAGAGACCTTGAAAGCAATAAAAACAAAATGCTACCTGTTAGGAAAGCGATTTCTGTGATGTTGTTACTTCAATCATTAATGATCGAGCATAGATACAGATGTATTTGGTGCATGGTTTTGGTGCATGGTTTAATCTGTATATTTGGCTACCCAATTTCCAAACACCTTATTTATGGAGTAGAATGTGCAGGAGATATTCTAGAGGGGAAAAGTATCACCATTCATATGCTCTGTTCAGTGACAAGCATGTGGTAATTTGGAAGAAACTAGGTGCTCATATCTCTTTTGAGTTAATAGAATGTCAGCCCCCAAACCAAAGCTCTGTTTCTCTGAAGAGAGGGACAGTAGCTTTTAATTATTGAATGACTCTTTCTACTTGTAAAACAATCCTTTTATTTTCAAGCAAAAATAATTTCTTCATGTATATTATAAAGGTAATATGACCTATTTCATAAGGCCCCTTTAAGACAAATGGGTACAGTGAACATAGTCATTAATAAATGTTAATTATTATTACTATTATTAAACCAGTATTACTCCTTAGGATTTCCCATCAGCATAGGTCTTACTTCTTACTGTGTAGGGCACACTTGATTTTTGTTTTATTTTTAACTTTGTTTTTTGTTACTGATTGTTTTTTCTTTGTTATTGCTTTGTTTTGACAAAGCATCCCAGAACTTTCTGTAAGTGAGTAAATTCATCTATCAAACCATCTCCCTTGTGAAAACATGACCCAGGACGACCCATCCAATAGTTCTGGCTACAATTATTATTCCAAGAAAGATGATGTGATCCAAAGTTAAGTTAATCAGAACTCTAAGTGTTTATCTTAGACTTTTGCTAGAGCGACTAGAAAAATTATTCCCTGAATTTGAATTTTGGGTGAGACATGGCTATAGACTCTGTAGTCATCATGCTGCCCTCCAGAAGCCACGTGCTTAAGATTGAAGTCAACACAGAGAGACATAACCAAACACAAAGGAAGGAACGACGTGACAATGAATCCACCTGCATCATTGAGTAATTTGGGTGTATGAGGCAATTCCCTTTTGTTTAAGCCAGCATTCACTGTCTTCTCATGCTTACCATTGGTGATTTCTCCCTATCTCTTTCTGTCTCCCCTAGTCTACATGAGAAAAGAGTGCAACACCTTTATCTTGTTCTGTTTTCTGTAATCACTCTAGTGAGAGGATTTCCAAGAGTAAGATTTTTAGAAATAAAAAATGTCTCCCCTGACATTTCACCAACTGGAGAGCTCTAGAAATGCTAATATTTTCACACAAATCTTTAATGTATTAAGTGGTAAAAATATCATAACTAAATAAACAGAATACGTGGACTTTTTGAGGTTATTCTTTATCATGCCTTGATCCAGAAGAGCAAAGAATGAGATCTCCGCTTCAGAAGAAATATGCAAACAATTATAATTTGCATAAATAGATAAATAATTGGGCTATATTAAGGGATTTATTCTTTATACTAGTAAGAAAAGCAAAAATCAACATTACAAAACTGTACAGTATTCTGTTATCTTAACTCTTGATGTACTTTTAAACTGTCATATACAATGAGTAGAATTTATCCAAGGAAACAGAAATGTAATTGCTATATTGTTAGTATCTATGTGCATAATCACATAAGCTGAAACAATTATCACCATACAGTCAAGTTGAAGTGATATTACCCTTGCATATATTTTGGATTATTTTTCTTGGAAACCTAACACCCAGTGACGAAGGTAGGTCACAGTTTGGGTTGGTTGAGAAAAAGACATAAAAGACTTGGATAGAGACAGAGGGGAAAAGGAGGTGAGTTAAGGGCAGGGGAAAAGAGGCTGATGGGTAATAACTAACTTTAGACAAACTTTAAAAAAAAACCTCAAGGACAGAAGTCAAGGCAGGAGAGACACAAAATCAGGAGATTAAGGTTTCTGGTCCATTGAGAGACTGTTTCCTGCAGTGGCTTTTCAGCACTTTGGATAGCTCCCAAGGTACATAACCATTTGAACCACATCCAAGACTTTCCTTTCTACCCCACAACCCAAGCAGCCAGCTGGCTCTTTCCTTTCAAGCAAAATTTTCTGATTATTTAACTGATGCTACCCGTTTCGCTAAACTCATTGTCTGCAGTGTGGGGATAAAAAACCTCAAGGGCTTTATATCTTTGTAACAGATTAGAATGATGAGGTTGCTTCTTGGTTCTTTCTGTAACAAGAATTATCTTACAGTATTATTTCACATATGTGAAAAGATAAGGATGTACAAGAATATGCATTAGAAGTATCAAAAGGCTAGAAAACCTTGGCTACTCATGTTAAAGGGAAGAAATATAAAAATCATAATATAGCTACTTTTTTTGAGACAGGGTCTCGCTTTGTAGCTCAGGCTGGCTCTGAGCTCACTATGTAGCCCAGACAAGCCTCAAACTCAGCAATCCTCCTGCCTCTGCCTCCCGAGTGCTGGGATGACAGGCGTGAGCCACCATGCCCGACTATAGCTACATTTTTTAAATTACATACATGTAATAATTAAACTACTACATGGATATACATACACAATGATGTGTGATGACTTTCAAAAGATAATGTTAAGATTTGTGTGTGTGCTTGGAACTGAGATTTAACCTAGGCCCTTCCCATTCAATGACACCTTGACATTTTTGTTTGTTTGTTTTAATTTTATGATAGGATATCACCAAGTCTCTAAATTCCCTGGGAAGTGATCACACCTGGCTTAATCCTGTCTCAGCAACCCAGAGTTCTGAAGTTATAGGAGTGTGTCACCATCCCTGGCCTGCAAAAGTAATCCTTATGGATAAAAGGCAAAAAAGAAATAAGTTACAGAATAAACTGAACAAAATATTCCCTTCTTTTCTAAAGGAGATTAAGTAAGTTTTTATTGTTCAAGTAATATTTCCAAAGGGACTCATGAAACAGATGCTCAACTCTAGAAAGAAGGTGTAAGGAATATTTTAAGTTTCAGCCATGTGCACCTATTACCTTTTCAACGCTATTTATGAGTGCATTTTTAGAAGTAAAGTTCAGAAGAACAAACAGCTATGAAGCAGCTATCATTCTGCTTTGTGTAGATTTGAGCAAGTGACTTTGATAGATTTAAAAAAAAAAAACTCCAAGTCCAAGTCTTCTGTAGTATGCTGGTTTTTAGTTCCTTTCTCTAAAACCTTAGGAACAAACCAGTTTGCCTAAGCCACAGAGGAAATACCCAATTTTTTGTAAAGTTTACCTTTGTATTTTCAAAAGTCTATTTGTGATTCTTCAAACATGAATAAAAGATCCCTGGCCAGCCTTTCTCAGGCACTTTCAGAGAAGCAATTGTGTGACAGGAAAGGTCATAGACATTTGATCTGAATGGATCATTCTCCTCCTAACATGATTAAAAAGCTCCTGGCATGAAAACCAGATGAGAGCCGTTCAGGTTCCATCTCACCTCTGGGTAGATAATGATGCCAAGAAAGATTCTGATGATGAACATCTCAGATGACATCTAGAGGGAGGAGATGGGGGAACCATAGACTCACCATCACGAGAAAACAATGTCTAGATATCACTCATCACCAACAGGAAGTCTTCTATATCTAGTCACAGGAGGGGATGTGTGTGATGATTTTCCCAGATTTAGGACTGGAAAGAAGTTGAGAATAGGAAAAATTCTTTTTTTTTTTTTACAGTCTACTTAAAATTCTAAAGAAGAGAAATTTACTGTTCCATAATGAAAATCATGCAGTCATTTTTTTTTTGAGACAGGGTCTTACTTTGTATTTCAAGCTGGCCCTGAGCTCACTATGTAGCCCAGGCAAGCCTCAAACTCAGCAGTCCTCCTGCCTCTGCCTCCCAGGTGCTGGGATTACAGGCATGAGCCACCATGCCCGGCCATGCAGTCATTTTTATTTCTAGCCTAATACATAAGGAAGATGGTGATTTGATCAATAAGGAGGTCCAAAAATGAGTCTCCATTGGGAACAGGCATTCTAATAAAGAACCTTATCAAAAAGTACAAGAGGGACTCAGATAACGGTTGCGCTAGAACCTTCATATTTGCCATAGACTCTCAGGAACGATGTGTAACAACTAGAACTTCTAACACGTAGTAGTAATAACTAGTTACTTCTGATGAGTTCATGTTTTATCTCTACTTTGACATATCCCATCTATGCTTTGTTATTTTCTAGGATTTCTACCATAATCATGGCTTAATTACTTTTAGAAAAATCACATAAATTATTATGAAAGCATGTGACATCTACAATGACAATTTAGTCATGAATTGTGCTGGTTAACTAATTGTCAGCTTGGGTTGGGTCAGCAGGGTTCTAGGAATGGAAGACCCACTGATGGAGGCATGCCATCACAATGGTATAAAAGCGGAACTGGAGGAAAGGACTTCAGCCGACGTGGCTCGGAAGCCTTTCTTCCTTGCTGCTGATCTTCCTGCTGCTTTTGTCCTCGCCCTCCACCTGGCCACGGTTCTCTTGGGAGGTGCTCTGTTCTGCGCCTTTGCTTTGAGTGTCATCTCCTGGTCCTCCATGCAGACTCTGTAGCCTCCAGCACTGGTCCTTGGGCTTTGCAATGAGACCCTTCTGAATCCCACCACGGATCCCTCTTTACACGGACTCATGCAGCATATTGCATGGGTTCCAGGCCTTCAGCTGGATTCTTCAGGTCTCTCGCATGTGGACAGATCTCCTGCTTCTGTGGGAAGATATTGTCAGCTAATCCTGTAGGTTTCTGTGCCCCGCATATGTTTCTCTTGCAAATACCAACTACAATAAGAATTAAATAGAGCTCATGAATATTATATGTAGTGCAAATGTAGGAGGATTATGCAGCTTGGGTTGTAGCTAGAATATACATTTAAACTGAACTGCGTCACATATTTCACTGGTCAGCTTCCAGGGCACTGAACAGCACCATTTTTCTATAAGACTGTGGCCCACATAGATCTCTTTCACTCCCCTGAACTCAAAACTATTGTTTCTTTACCAGCCATTCACACCGGGTTTTACTAGACCTGTGAGTGTGTATGTGTGTATGTGTGTATGTATGTGTTCTTTTCAGCTGTATGGCGTGCTTCTTTGGAAAAGTGGATAAATCTTTACAGATCTATATAAGATGTTATATTTAAATTCCAGCCAAAATGCCAATTCTTGTGAAATGTTTCATAAATATACTTCAACTTAGAGTATAGCCTCAATAGATAAAATAGAAGTTGAGTAACTGAACATATTATAGAGTTAACTAACCTAAAGCACAGTTAATATAATATGAATAAGATCTCTGTTGTGTATTTTATTAGGTAAAATAAATCTCACCTCTGTCTATAGCTCTGAAGATTTTGTTAAAGGGCTTTGTATGCTGGAGAATATGTGAGAGGTCTTCCCTTTCAGCCCTAAAATACCAAATAGTAAAATTCAACACTGTAGCAGAAACAACAGCCAACCCCACAATCACATGAGTGTCATTTTCTCAATGCTCATTGGTGGGAGGATGGTGGAACGTGTTGTGTACAAACATCTGACTTCATTCTCATTTGTTCTGTAGGTTTTCTAGTCACTCCTGTCTGTTTCTGGTGGTCCTTTGAGGAAATAATAATGAAATGATCTGGGTCCTTCTTTACTTCTTTCCTTCCAGACTCAAAGGAAAGTGAATCCAAATGTCATCAAAGACCAAATCCTCTATCTGGACCTCATTCCAACCTCTTCAGAAACCAACTCTTGTAAGTACACCTATTTAATCATTCCGCCTTTGCCTCTTCTTTGAACTTCAAACATCCCTCTTTGTGGCTGCGTGTATGAAAAGTGATGTGACCTCACTGAGCAGGGTGCCAACTTGTACAGCAACTCAGATCTTTTCCTGACTAAATGTCTTCCTTCTGTTTCCTACTTTGCTGCCCTTCCCTCCTTATCCCTCTTCCGTATCAGAAGGCACTGTCCACAGCTATTGACGGGTGTTTTGCATGATGGCACCCAGAAGGGTCCAGTGCACCACCTGCGTGTGGCAGAACCCCTTTCCTTTATAGCACCGTCCTCCCCCTATTTCAGGTCGCTACTCCATCCAGGATAATTTTCCCAGAATATTTTCCAGTATTGCTTCACCTAGGTGAACTCCACATGCCTAAATCTTGTTTTCTCTGTGTGCCGCCTCTCCCTCCTCATTCCTGCTCTCATTCAGTTTCCACTAGGGTTGTCTTCATCCCTGAGGAGATCTGTCACCTCATCATTCACCAGGCGCTGTCTCCCCAGTAGGGACAGCTCCCCACCCTGTCTCCACCATGTGGCTCCTTCTATGCCTCAGAGTCTAGTTTAAACCTCACATTTCTCTAAACATTATCAGTGCTTTTTGTAAATCCTGGACTGTTTGAACCTTAAGGACTGACTTTTTATATGTATATGTGAATGTACATATACATATAAAATCCACCTGCTTTAAACTCCTACAAGTCTGATACTATGTATTATAGCTCTCTACCTTTTCTAACTTATATAACACATTTTACATGTAGAAAGGTATAGAAGTAGAAGTGGATAATAACCCAATTTTCAGCAACAAGTAGGTTTTTATTAGTATTCCTAACATAATTGCATATAAGCATTATAATTTTTAAGGCAAATTACTTATTTCACAGTGGATTAGTCTTGCTTCATGTTGGTGAGGTGACGTGTGTGTAGAATAGTATCTTAATTCTGTTAGAAACACCATATGACAGAACATTCTGTAACTTCTTATATATTTAATAAAATATATATTGACTGTGAACTCCATCCTGGACTCAAAACCTGGAGTTGAAACAATCTAATATTTGAAATTATTACTTTAGCTTGATGCTCAAAAGCCAGTTTGCTTCTTTAAACAAAAGGTGCGGTCTCTCAGGCAACAGCAAAGCAGATGACAAAATCATTTAGGTCACATGAGGCTGTCAGGTTTCTCGAGCTTTGGAAGAAATGTGTGTCTCTTTCCCACCAAATATAATGTTACCTTATTGTTTGTTCTTAGTCACCTATAAAACTGAATATAGGGCCGGAGATGTAGCTCCGTGGTTCTGGCGCCTGCCTTGCAAGCGCAAGGTCCTGAGTTCAATCTCCAGTAACCACATACAATGCTGGGTGTGGAGACTCACGCACACCAGCCATCAATACCACATACCACATTGCTGGGTGTGGTGGCTCACGCCTGTAATCCCAGCACTCAGGAGGCAGAGGCAGGAGGATTGCTGAGTTCGAGGCTTGCCTGGGCTACATAGTGAGCTCAGGGCCAGCCTAAACTACAAAGCGAGACCCTGTCTCAAAAAAAAAAAAAACTGAATATAACCCTCTCTCAGTACATGAAAAGGGTATTCGTTTTTTCCCTTATTTTGTTGTTTCTCTTTCTTCCTTCCTGCTTTCTTCCTTTCTGTGGCCCAAAGTCATGTCACAATATGGGCATTTTCTTTCTGTTACCAAAAGTGAGAATTAACTAATTTTTTATTCAAGATGTAAATTAATAGGTGCTTTTCCTATCTTATTATTAGAAAGTAATGTTTAAAGTTCTTGCTATGTTAACATCAGTTGCTTATTTTATTACATCACTTTATCTTCTCACTGACATGAAAAATAAAGTTTCACATTAGCATTAAAATACATGTTAAGAAATCAGCTTGTAACCAGCCAACAGGCAAGAAGGCAAGAAGGAAAACAGGATGTGTCTAGAAAAGAAGACATGAAGATAAGATAATCTAATTGTTAGCATTGGTAATACACAGTATTTTATAGTTTAAAAGTGATTTACTAATATAGTGGATGAATTTCTGAACAATCTCTGTGTTCAAACTTTATGTCAGGTGCTAGGCATAAAAAGATGAATAAGAGCCAGCCTGGCCATTTACAGAAAGAATCTTATAGGTTAACAAATGATGGACACGTAAATAAACAATCATCTTGTGAAGGTCAAGGCCAATGACATAAGGACATACAGGATAGGATGGATGAGCAGGCCTAACTTATCTGGAGTGGGTTGCTATGTAGACTTTGTCCAATTTGAGGTTTGAAAGACAAATGTTGCTAATAACCATCCCTGAAGGCTTTCAGCAAGGTAATATATCATCTCCATTCAGAAATGTGAAAGACGTCAGAGTTCAATGACTTGCACAAGGTCACGGAGCTTCAACTAAGCCTCCTAATCAAATGTAACTATTAAACCAGTGGTCCTCCAAGAAGGAAGATCAAGCATTCAGTTTAATATTTTTGAACCATGAGCCTTCAATTTTTTTTCTTTGCCTTTTTAAAATTAAACTTATTTTTACTTAACACATAAAAATGTATATCTTAATGGAGTAACATCCATTGCCTTGATACATGTGTCTATTATGTAATGTTTAAAGTGGGTTAAACATATCTCTCATAACTATCATTTCTTCCTAGTAAACACTTCCAAAGTTTTTTTTTGCACAGAATATTTGAAAGGTACAGTATATTATTGTTATAATCACCCTTCCTCCCACTTTTAGTTAATTTTTCACTTGATTGTATCAAGAATATCAGTACTATCTTACTCTTTGACTCATTAATAAGTGACATGATAGAATTACCAGGGGTAGTGATGACTAAACATTATCCAGCAGCTCACCCTTAGAGATATATGTTTGTTTCATCACAGTTTCATGCAGAACATTCTTCCAATGAAGAAGGATGATGCAATATTTAACAGCTCTTGTATCTTTAGCAAAGCAGCCATGGTGAAGACAAGACAGCTGAGGGGAGTAAGGAGACTACACATTCTCCTCAACCAAAATAACCGTTTCCAATGCACCCATGACAGCAAATGTCATGTATCAACCTGAGGATTACTCTTGACCTCTCTATAGTGAGCTAATATAACATTTCTGTTATTCTTCTTGAACTGCATATGATCATTCCCCATTTGAGTACAGCAGCATTCCCAAGGACCCTCCGGAGCATTTGATGTAAAACAAAAATTCAGTGTTTTTCCACTTCACTTTTTCCTACTCAGAAATAGTATTTGGCAAAAGGGTATTTTAAAAACAGATGACACTAGGGCCGGAGATTTAGCTCAGTGGTTCTGGCGCCTGCCTCGCAAGCGCAAGGTCCTGAGTTTGATCCCGGTAACCACATACAATGCTGGGCGTGGTGACTCATGCCCACCAACAGTCAGCACCACATACCACAGTGCTGGGGCCTGGTGGCTCACGCCTGTAATCCAGCACTCAGGAGGCAGAGACAGGAGGATTGCTGAGTTCCAGGCTTGCCTGGGCTGCATAGTGAGCTCAGGGCCAGCCTGAACTACAAAGCGAGACCCTGTCTCAAAAAAAAAAAATGACACTATATAGTTCTGCCATATTTAATAGAACTACTTCTTTCCCTCATGGATTCTTCTAATTTCCATTCTCATCCTATTTGAATTGTTCTTATGAGAAACTAAAGGGAATAAAAGTAAGAATGTGCAATAGTTGCATTACTTATAATAGGAAATTCCAACATACTTATATTTAAAACAGAAGTTGTATGTTTTTTCTCTAAATATAAGCCATAATTATTAGAGTGGAGTATATGAGCTGTAACCTTTTTGAAACTTATTGAGATTGGAATGAACTTTCTCACTTTTTGAACTTACTCTTGTTTAGATGACAGATGTGGTCTTCTGAGTTATAAATTAGACCAGAGCCAAGGACAGAATGAACAGATTAACACAGGATGTCATTTTCTCTTCTGCAGCTCTGGAGACAGTCCTAATCTGGGTCAGAGACACACAAGTATCAGGTGGAGATGCACCATTTCAAAGATTCCTATTCTCAACTAGGATCACGTTAAACCCATGAGACCCTTCTTTTTCTCCACCATTGACTTTCTTTCATAAAATAACATTTCTTTGTTGGTAACACTACTATGAACTTAATTATATTCAAAGAATAACTTTAGACTCAAATCCATGTCCATGTTTTAATTAAATATTTTATAGCATGAGAAAATAAATAGCTTTTAGATATCTATATTCTGTGGGCATTTATTTTGACAAGTAAAGACAGTTGGGGCAGGGAACTACAATTGTTAAAATATAGATGACATAGATATATATAGATACAGATATGTATGTGTATGTGTGTGTGTGTGTGTGATTTGTGTATGTATCATGCTAACTCAGAAGCCAGATAGACATGTGGATCCTGGCGATGCCACCCGAGTGTGCACTACAAAGCCAGCTTCAGGAAATGGTCCCAAGCATGGAAGGTGCACACAAAGGTGCTGAACTGGGTGCATGGTGTGCTGCTCCCGCCTCCACTCAGCCTCTCCAGCGCAGCCTCTCTTACACTCCAGGATTCTTTATATACTGGTGATATCAGTGGCACTTCTTTCACAGGCCAAGTAGGTTCAAGGCTCCAGGTGAATCAGCTCAGGCTCAACTGAGACATGGCAGCGGGTACGATGGAACAAACCTGCTTAGTTCATGGCAGCAATGGAATAACACCAGAAGAAGGGGCCATGGAGCAGGCATATTACCCAAGATCCCACCTGCATAGCCCATGCAGAGATATCCAGAGGTGTAGTTTCCTATTCCTTCGCTAATCAAGTTGACACAATTGAATTTCACTACCACAGAAGTGAACATTTTTCATCACTTGGGTAAATCACTCAGTTAAATTTATTTAAAATTACAGGAAGACTAAACCTAGGTCCATATGATTCTAAAGCCTCAGTTTGTTATAGTTTGAAAGGAGTTAAGTGAGGTGATAAGAAAACAAATTGAATGAATACTGTAGAGAATATAAGAACAAGAAATCAACAGGGATAATTTTTCAAAGTTTAAACAGCATCCATACCTCATATAAGTCCTCTTTCCACAACTAATCTCTTGTTACACACCATGCTTTCTCACAATAGACTTGGGAAGATTTTGAAGAAAAATAGCTAAGAAATGGGCCGGAGAATTAGCTTAGTGATTCCAGCACCTGCCTCGCAAGCGCAAGGCCCTGAGTTCGATCCCCAGTAACCACATACAATGCTGGGCATGGAGACTCACACCCACCAGTCATCAATACCACACACCACAGTGCCAGGCGTGGTGGCTCACGCCTGTAATCCCAGCACTCGGGAGGCAGAGGCAGGTGGATTGCTGAGTTCAAGGCTTGCCTGGGCCACATAGTGAGCTGAGGGCCAGCCTGAACTACAAAGCGAGACTATCTCAAAAAAAAAAAAAAAAAAGCTAAGAAATTAACCAGGTACATTCTCAAGGGGCTCAGGAATGATATTTTTTAGTTTGATGTCTTAACTTTCCTAGGAAAGGGGCCAGAAGCATCACCAGAAATGTATTGTTATTTATATTAATAATAAAATTTGAGTCAAAATATATCTACTATGAATTTCAGCATTGCTTGAGAAAGAGATGCTTTTTGTTCACATTTTGGACTGTTAAATGAGAATCACCATCTTGTTTTGAATAATTTTCAAAGGAGAAAGTTTTGTCTCTTTCCTTAAACTTTCCTATGTAACAGGAAAGAAATCCAAGCATCGTAAGGACACCCTGAGTGGGACTCCTGCTAAGCTATTAGCCTAGCACACTCTTGCCTCTAAGCGTGCTGGTCTGGGAATACAAAGTGTAACAGAGGCAACAGACCCTGAGGCTCCCTTGAGCTCTTTAATGTTTTAGGGGAGGTGCAAATGAATTCTCAAGCCCCAGAGTGATTATCACGAAGACTTCATTCATCAGGCTGACATGGGCTCCCACTGGAGGTCCACCTGTCACTACAGTGCCCTCCCTTCCTGCAGCTCCTTCTCACAGCCCCAGAGTTTAAAGACCTACTTCACTGCAGACTTTCCCACATGCAGTTTTTCAGGGCAAGAAGCAATTCTCTGACTTCATGCTGCTGCCAATAGGAGTAGTCTGGTTCTCCTTGGCTCAGCAATCTGGTAGAAGTCTGCTGAGTCAGACGAGATACAGAGAATTTAACTTTATAAAATTACTAACCTCCTTGTAAGCATCACAAATGCAATGGGGCACAAAAGATCAAATCTTGTACTTAAGCGTTATCTTTGAAATTCATTTACACCACTCTGGCTGAAGAAAAGCTCTGAAAAGCAAAGAATCAAAGTGTGTTTCAGAAAATGCCTTTTATTTCACTCAAAATTGTCAAACAGCAGAAGTCACAGTTAAGAAAAAATATATCCACAACAGTTGTGAAAGGCAATAAAAAAATTCATTCAAGGAGACTACAGGGAGACACAGGTGGACTGTGAGTAGAACATGATGATGAAGGAGAAATACTAGCTGCTGACCAATCAGACTAGCTGCTTGCTTGAGGCAGATGAGGGGGATCAAACATCCCTTGGGGGTGGAGGAGGTTGAGAAGCCTGCACAGCAGTGAGGCCGATTCAGGGTCCAGGCGAAGGCATTCCAGTTAAACTGACTCAGCATCCTTCTCCTAAGACTGATAATGGAGAGAGGAAGAGAGTCAGGAGAACCTGACTAGTGTTTTCTCATGGACACAGTCTTTAGTGATGGCAGTAGTGGTGATCCTACCAAGTTCCATTCATAATAATGAGAAATGTGCATTTCTAGAGACCTTGATGAGGGTTTCAAAATTCCTTATACTTTAATTCCACTGAGACTTTTGAAATGGGTTCAGTGGGAGACATTTATATATTTGTGAGTGTGTGTATCTGTGTGAGCAGGATGACTTGTAGATTAAACAGTGGTTCACTTATACTGTGAAACAGTAAATATCCAAAGGGAAATGGAGTTTAGGGGTAAGTAATGAAGGGAAAGAAAAACACTGATGGTAAACAAAGGAAACAAAGCTTGTGCATATGGAGGTGGGGGTTGTAGGGTGGGTAGGAGAAGGGGAAGATGAGAATTAAGTCATGTACTAGTACAAGTACTAAATATTGAGCATAATTGTTATGTGTATATATAATGTACCAGTAAATTTCTACAGAGATTAAAATGGCCTACTAATTTTAAAAAGTAACTTGCATAATTCACTTAAGAAACAAAAACAAAAACAGGAAGTATATAATAAAAATATACTTTACTTATAATAAAATATCATACTTTACTTATAAAATATCATACTTTACTTATAATAAAAATGTCATACTTTGTATATCTGATTATATTGATTAAGCAGGTACTAGATATATTACTCTTTTCATGGTAATTAATCCGCTTCTGTGATATCTACTGAGGGAAATCTACTGATTCATGTGTGCATTCTTTCATGGTTCTATTTCTAAGCATGAAGAGTTTTCAGAGCTTGTTTTCTTTTGCTTATTAAACTCACCACTCAAACCTTCAAACAGCAAGTGTGGGTCGCAGGCCAGCGTGCAGGCAATAACATGCCTTCTGAGGCACTAGCAGAGGTCAGGAGACTTAGGATGACTTGGAGATGTCTGCAGGTGTTTATCATTCACTTTAATCCACACTGAAGCAGTGAATTATAAAGTGATTGTTAACAGAGAGGGGTCTATTTTGAGTGACTGGGGAGTTTCTGGTTCCATTTTAAAAGGACTATGAAGGGCAGAGGCTTTAGCCCAAGTGGTACCGCACCTACCATGGAAGCACAAAGGCCAGAGTTCGATCCCCAGTAACACACACACACACACACACACACACACACACGACTATGAGTAATGAACAACACTGTTCTCAAAAATGCCTTCCGAGTGCCGGGCGTGGTGGCTCACGCCTGTAATCCCAGCACTCGGGAGGCAGAAGACAGGAGGATTGCTGAGTTCGAGGCTTGCCTGGGCTACATAGTGAGCTCAGAGCCAGTCTGAACTACAAAGCGAGACCCTGTCTCAAAAAAAAAAAAAATGCCTTCCAGTTCGACTGACCCCACATCGTTCACCAATGGTTCTTCAGTTTGGCAGTTCACTTGGCCATTCACTGGTCTTTTTATTGGCATTAAAGTGCCTTTTGAAACAAAAGGAAATCAAAACGTATCTGACAAAAAGTCACAAAGGTGATCACTTTTGTATCGGTGAGCTCAGGAGATCTGTCTCTCAAAGCATAGACAGTTCTCAGGAGGTAAATTATTCCTGAGTTTCATGAGGTAGAAGTCAGCTTAAGGAGCCCCGAAATAGGTCACTGCTGTAAGCTCCATTGCCTGTCATGTTACACTAGCAGAGAGTACACTCTGGTTGTTAATGGTTTTAATAAGCAAAAGAAATGTCAGCAGCAATAGTGCAGTCAGCCTAGGACACTGCAGACACACACAGTTATGTTCGTCGTTTCTTATTTGCGAGGCATCTAATGAACACTTGCCTCTAAAATAGCACTGTGAAGATTTAGAGAATATTCATGGGGCATGACTGTTGTTCTCTGGAAATGTACTACCTAAAAATACCCAATCCAGTGCCAACAAAATCAATCCATGACTCAACCAGGCTAGTAAAGGGCCAGTGATAATGGAAAAGTATAGGTGGTCTAATCTTAAGAACACAGGAGAAAAACTTTGTTTTACAGATGAAGAAACTGAAGCTGAGAATGTTGATGGCTTGTTTCCTCATGGTCATTTGGAGGCTTTATATCCAGATTCATGACATCCAAGGAGGTCTCAGCACTCAGCCAGAGCCTCGGTCAGTTTCTTGGGGATGTTTCTTCTAAGTCCTTGAGAATAGCTTGTGATGTGAGCTTGCTTACACACACACACACACACACACACTCCATGAAGTGGAAAAATAAAGATGGAATGACTCCTGTTGACAAGCCATACACAAAAGGGAAAGAACAGGAAACAGACTGAGCCTGGTTCATTTCAATTCTGACCTCCTGCTGGCTGAGTGGTGTTGTGAGTGATGTCACCAGGACACAGCCTGGCCCCCAGGAAATGCTTCTCTGAACCTTTTAGTTTTCTTCTGGCTGTTTCCCAGTCCGAGTCACCTTCTTTTCCTTCAGAACTGCTTGTAGCTGATTAGATTCTTTCAGTCTGCTTTCTTCCTGTAGAAACCGGAGGTGTTTATTATAGAATGTATATTGCCAAGGGACCATCACTAAGCATGGTACTCGCCTATTAAAGAAAAAGCTACTGGAAATGGACTTATGTCAGACAGGACAGGATAATTAGTGGATACCAAGAAAGTTCAATTTAACTATTTCTGTTTTTAAATGCAATGCAAACTGACAAAGGTATGAGTGAACTTTTTTTGTGGAAATAGCCCAAAGTGATAATTTAGAAAGGAAAAATATTTTTGCAATTTTTACAATATTTGTAAATGTTTTACAATATTTATAAATGTTTATTATTATAAAAGATGCTTCACGTTTTGTGCCATAGTCATGAAAATCCATAATTAATAAGTTTAAATGCTTAGGATGTAATAATTTCTTTGCAAAATAAGGTGGCTTGGAAAGGAGATTTAGCTCAGTGGTTCCGGTGCCTGCCTCGCAAGCGCAAGGTCCTGGTAACCACATACAATGCTGGGCATGGTGACTCACGCCCACCAGCCATCAATATCACATACCACAGTACCAGGTATGGTGGCTCATGCCTGTAATCCCAGCATGCAGGAGGCAGAGACAGGAGGATTGCTGAGCTCGAGGCTTGCTTGGTCTACATAGTGAGCTCAGGGCCAGCCTAAACTACAAAGCGAGACCCTGTCTCAAAAAAAAAAAAAAAAAGTGGGTCTAGCAGATGAAACACAAAAGTAGATAACAGTAATAAATATCTTTGATCCTGAAGTGTCAGGGCCTTTTCATCTGATCCAGACTGAGAGACACAAAAAGAATTAAAATGTCTCTGATGAGAGGTATGAATTTTCTAATTTTCCTTCATTTTATATTCATAACCTAACAACTTTTATAATTAGTCTATGAATGCCTGGCTTACTAATAAATTTTAAACTTATGTGAAAGGATTCATTTGGGTGGTATATAATCTTTCTTTTTAAGGTACAATTTATCAACCTGAGCTAATTAAACTCACAGTTGTCATGCTTCCTATGCTTCTTGAAACTCAAATTAAGAATTTCATACCACATCTTTAAAAGGTAATGAACATTTTGTGACACTCGTTTCTTTTAATTAGTCCATTAAAAATTGTATGAAAATTGCCTGTTGATTGAAGAATTTTCTTTCCTCTCATGGAATTAACTTTGACCATCATTTCCACAACCCAGTGACTTTCTTAACTTAAAAAGTCACATTAAAAATGATCTGTCAACTGTTATATTTTCTTGCTCCTTTTAAATTTTTCTTGCATAGCAAAATTTTGGTGTACATTACTCAGTGTCTATCTAAAAGCCTACAACAATGAGTATGCAAATTAAGGCATCCCTATGTTATATGTAATATATTTTTGTAATGTTTTATATATGTAATATCTGATAGATATCTAAAATTATGCTTGCAAAGCAAAGTATTTGAAAAATGTGATAAACAAAAATTTCTTTTTTTAACTTTTAGCTGATACATAAAAATACAACACTAGGGCCAGGGATGTAACTCAGTGGCACAGTGCCCAACTGGCAAGCAGAAATTCAAGGTCTTGAATTTGATCCCCAGTCCAAAAATGTTTAAACACACTATATTTATATTAATGGGGAACTATTCACATAGCTATAAATGTTTTCATGCAGCTATAAATCATTTGATCAGGTTAAACATTTCTATCTCCTCCAAGATTTATCCCTTCCAGATAGGAAAAGCATTCAAAATACTTTCTTGTAGACTTTGAGATGCACGGTAAGTACACAATCACTGCTGTGTAGTGGTACAGTAAAATTTCTATTCCTAACTGCAACTTGGTATCCACTGAGCAACCTTTTCCCCACCCTCACTCCCCACTTCATCTACTTTTTTAATGATCTTACAATAAAGTCATTACAGAAAGTTCCCTGAGAAGATGCTTTTAAGGAAGGCATAGAAAATAGATGAAAGGAGAAGGGCAGCCACAGTCACACATACAAAACTGAGAAAAAGATCTCCATCTCTCCCAAGCTCATGAGTTAAAAAGAAATGAGAGTAACCAAACAGGGAAAGATATTTTTAAAATTTTGACACTCCCACTCTATACTTGTGATTTCTCAATTAACACTGAACATGTTAAAATTAAAAAGTATCCTGGGGGCCGGAGGGTTAGCTCAGTGGTTCCGGTGCCTGCCTCGCAAGCGTAAGGTCCTGAGTTCAATCCCCGGTAACCACATACAATGCTGGGCGTGGAGACTCACGCCCACCAGCAATCAATACCACATACCACAGTGCCGGGTGTGGTGGCGCACACCTGTAATCCCAGCACTCGGGAGGCAGAGACAGGAGGATTGCTG
>PVIC010028814.1:0-22917 GCA_004025085.1 Thryonomys swinderianus
ATGTGGGCCATTCAGACATCACTGGAGACAATCGAACTGCAAAAGAGGCTTTGAGCCCAACATGTACAAATCTTCACTGGCTGCCCTCAGGACTCAAAAACCACTATATAACTGGATCCAACTATTTATTTTTGTTCTTTTGTTTGAATAAAAATTGCTTCTCTATCATTTTGATCAAGTAAATATTATTCTTTCCCTCCTAAGGGATAAGGAAATACACCTCTGTCAGTGGTGCTTGTAATGCTCTAAGTTACAATTTTACTCCAACGTTATTTTTGGAATAATTAGTTTTGAGAGGTGGCAGAAATTAGCCGTCCTAAAACAATTCATATGCGTTTCTGTTATAAAAGTTACTCCGGAACATTAGGTCCTATTTTCAACTTACAGATCTCATTTATCTTTATATTAATCATGTTTCACTAATGTTTCCCCCAGTGGGTGGTAAAATTATCCCTGTTCTAAAGAGATAGAAATATGACCAGAAGGGGTGGGAGGAGTCTCTCCAGTAATTCATTCCTGTAGTGATTGAGGTTATCAAATTCCTTGGTGGTATAAGAATTGGAGCAAAAAAACAAAAAACCAGAATAAATGGTAATGGTGTTGTAATTTTCATCTATCTCAGTCTCACTTGGATGACAAAAATCTCTTCTTGTACGTAGAGGTCACTCACACAAATGAGAGCTAAATTCTAAAGCCAGCTAATCTCATTTTCCCCCTGGACACAGATCTGAAGATGTTTCTACACTATATATCAGCAATCTGAACCATAGGTTCTATAATGTGGCACCCCTCATTATTTCCATCTTATCTTACAATCAAATTGTCTCCCAAAGCTCAACCAATAAGCAAATTCTAAACCAAATCATTTGATAAAAATGTTGTGTGATGTTCCTGTTCCTTCATGTTGCAGTCTTAATTTTCTAGCAGCTATTTTAATACCAAAGGTTCTCTAAGAGTTAACAAGTGACAGACATGATTGGCTTCTACTGGATTCTGGAGTCTCATGAGAGACTCAGTTCAGAGCAGGGGAAGGTCACCTTTATCTAACTGGAAATAAATCTGAAAGAGGCAGAAACAGAAATGGAGAATATTAGTAAAAACAAAGAAAGAAGCATTGCCAAATGTGTTACCCAAGCAAATTTCTCAAGGTCTAGTCTTTTGGGACTGATTAAATCACATACATTTGCTTAAAGTCTGTAGAAATCCTACTGGGTCATAGCTGTGCACTTAGCAAGTTTACTGACCTTGGATACAAATATGAGGATAAACCTAAGAAACAACTCACACTGTGCTAAGCACAAGAATAAACTGGAGAGGAAATTACAAACCCAATGGGTAAAAGAAAGAAGTGGAGTAGATACTTTTCTTTAGCTGTAAATGTATTTTAGAAGCCTGGCAGTAGGGATGGAAATGAAGCTGAAGAGAAGAAATGAATAAAGGCAGTTACTGGTGATAATTCAGATTGAAAGAAAAATGCTAAAACAAGGAGATATTATCTGTAAATATACAATTTCAGTGATGGTGGTTATTTCAGACTTTGACAGAGTACAGAACACTTTGGATAACTGTTCCTCTAGGTGCTATTCTCAGAGAACACATTTTTCATCAATTGTTGGGACCTACTTTTACATAAAGGAAGAGATAACCAAGGTACAATTCTAGGGGGGAAAAAAATCACACTAATCTGTCTTGGCCCTTTTGAAATTCTGAGACAGGGTCTTGTTAACTTGCTTGGGCTCAGCTTCGAGTTGTGCTCTTCCTTCAACTTGTGCTCATTCCTCGCAGAATGCTGGGATTAGAGGCCTGTGCCACCACAGCTGACTCAGGAATGTTTACTAGGCAGAATGTTAGAAACATTGATCTGTTTTGTTTTTTCTAATTATAGTTTTCAACTGTGCTATCTAAAGCTTCTCACATTTTCTTCAAGAATATATTAGATTCCATGACTTTCCAGTGAGGTTTAATTATTAAAAAAGACTTTCTGATCATAGACAGGACAGAAGTAGAGCATGGCATGCTCTTCAATTCCTTCCTTCCCTCTGTTTTCTCTAAAGTGAGGGCCGAGGAAGAGAGGCAGGAGAATCAGCAATCAGCTTACATCCACATACCAGACTGAGCTGCAAGGTGCTTGTACAATCACCCAGGTTTGGCTTTGTCCGGTTTGGGTTCTGTTGATACAGTGGCCTTTCTGTGAAGATAGAGTGCTTACTTTCTTAAAGAAGTGTTTAATTTTTCTAAAAACAGGGCCCCCAGCCCTGGTGCCATATTTTTCTTAAGTGGGGGTTCTCTCTCTACCCTATGGCTATATATACTCCTCTGGGGATCTTGTGGCTCACCCCAACCACTGTATACTTCCACGACTGACTCTCTTTCAGGAATCCTGTTTTTCAATAAATTTTACTGTATATTTTAAGGCATACAACATAATGTCCAAGTATTCCTTATTTTGATGCTTTAAAACCACACAAAAGCAAGCTATGGCGGAGAGCCTGCTGCATTTAGAATATGAAAACCAGAAATATGCACCTGCTCTCCCATGTTTACAAACATGCTCTTGCCCCAAATTCCTTTTTGTGCCCTAAGAATTCCATCACCATGTTCCATTGGACTCCAAGAGAAAAAACATGGGGGCCTGCAGATTCTACATCTCAGCAAAGAATAAGAAGAAAATCTTCCTTGTGTTGGCATCTCTATTTACAATGATATCTGGAGTATTTCACTATCACTTGATTATCCTCTCAGTTAGCTGTTCCTAAGTAAGGACCCTGGTCTGCAGCTGCTCAATGGATGATGCTACTAAACTATTGTTATACAGGGCCCTTCTAATACTGGAAAACAACTGCTTTCAGAACTGATCCTGGACTTTGTCACTAAGGTCATTAAGAGGTGACTATACAAATTAAAACAAACATTTTTCACCATTAGTATACTAGTACATTATCAGCAACTTGAGGATCGGATACATTTTTAAAGGGTTCTAAATTGTTACTCTGGTATCAATTTTACCGGCAAACACTGACTCAGGTTGAGAATTCACAGACACTGCCAGTCAGGTAAAGCAGGATAATCCTTATTTATCTCAACTGAATGAACTCCATTTTTCCCTTATGAGACTCAAAGTGTGAGCAATTCAATTAACTTTGTTTGTTCTCTCTGAAGATATCCAGACAGTGCTTTTTAGAGCTACTTGTAAGAAAATGAACATGTACTCAGCGTGCTAATAAGTAATTAGTACTCTATTAAAAAATGAGATATAAATCCACTGATTATATTTCACTCTGAGGGGGACTGGAGCATTTGTTCTCCTTTGAACCTGAAGGCTATTTATAGATCCTGCCTGAAAGAATTCTGGCTTGATACTGTGAACCAAGTTTGATGGGTTGAAGTGTGCCCTCCAAAAGATGCATTGAAATTCTAACCTCCAAATTTTAGAACAGGATATCTGGATATACAGTCTTAAAAAAACTAATCAAGTTAAAATGTAATTATTGAGGTGTGACTCAATCCAATATGCTTGGTGGGTGTCCTTATAAAAGGAGAAATTTGGGACACTTCCACAGGCTCTCGGTTCTGTGCAAACTTGTGCCACCTCTGCCACAGGTGTAGGCCTCAAACAATCTGCATCAGAGGCAAAGGAGAGTGGGCAAGCTACCAAATCCAACCAGCTCTGCTGCTGTTTCCCCACAGAACAGGGAGTCACAAGTGACAACCAAAAGACTCACCTGACTGAAGCCAAGACCAACAGCTAGAACTGAAGCGCTCAGATAAGGCAACTCTGGGAAACAGGCTTGGCGAGGACGAGAGCTAGGCAGGGATCCCCTGGAATCCTCTGGGAGTTCTGAGTTTAGGCTGGGAAGATCGCAAGGCCGTTGTACTGTAGTAGGCCAGGTTTGGTGGGTATAATCTTCAGAAGGAGCGGTATGCTTGAGTTTTTGCACTCCTGCTTACATTCAGCAGGAATTACCATGTTTCCCTGAAAATAAAACCTAGTTGGGATTACCTCAATGGAACCAGCCCTAGTTAGTCATTGCCATGGTGATGGCCAGTGTCATGCAGAAAATTATATCTCACTAGATATAATCTAGTGATAGGCTTCAATTCAGTTGCTAGATATAGGCTTCAATTCAGTTTCTGAAACTGAGTTCACAGCAAAACGTTCTGAGTTCCAGCTCCTTGTTTGGTGGAGAAACCTAACTGGGATTACCTCAATGGAACCAGCCCTGGTTAGTCATTGCCATGGTGATGGCCAGCGTCATGCAGAAGATTATATCTCACTATTCTTTTGTTTGGTGGCTATTCTGTAATGGCAGGCAAAGCAAGTATAAGCCGATTTGGGCTGACATTCTTTTTCTTCCATTTAGATCTTATTTTGGGGAAATAAAATGTAGTCTGAATTACTACAGGTTGCTCTCTGGGTGTATCTTTACTAAAATCATAAATATCTTTTCTCTGGTCAATATCTAGCTGACACTCGATACCACTGCTGTTGCTGACTCTACTACCATGACCAAAGTGATGCAGATGTTCTGTCAGTTGGATTTCTCTTTATGCTAGGATCTGAATTGCTTTATGATCTAAGTCACAAAGAATACTGTGGCTCACTCCCAAAGAAGTGGACATGGCCAAATATAGCCACAGAGCTGAGCAAAAAACAAAACAAGACAATAGAAATATGAAAAGACACAGCAATCAGATGTCTCCAACAACTCCCAACACCCCCAAAATTAGTTCAGAGGGGATCACGGGGCAAGAAACCATAAGCCACACAGAAGAAAGGTCTCCAAAGATATCAACAGAGACAAAACAGTTCAATAAGGTCCTTGATGAATTCAAAGAAGATATAACTAAACAAATGACCCTACTGAAACAAATTATCAGTGAGTCAGCATAGAAAAGAAGGGGAGTTCATAAAAAAGCTTCAAATACAAATCCAGATGATTAAAAATTGAAAGAGCAGCAGAAGCATCCAGTGTGCAGAGTATTAGATCTAGAGAATGGGGGGCAGATAGTCAATGATCTGTTAATGATAGATACCTTAAAAACAATAAGAGAACATGAAAAATAAACACAGCAGCTAACAGATAACTCAAAGAAGACTAATATTACAGTAATTGATATTAATGAAAAATTAGATGACTGCACAAAAGGCATTAAAAATCTATTTATGAAAATAGCACAAAACTTTCTAGAAATGGAAAAAGAATTTAATGCGCAGGTAAGGGAGGCAATGTAAAACCTTAAATATCCATGATCAGAAAAACGTCCACATTTCCTAATAGGTAAAATATCAGAAATTCAACAGAACAACAGAATTGTAAAGGTACCAGAAAAAAAGCAAAAAATCACTACTAAAAGAAAACTCAGTAGAATGAAAACAGACTTGTCGACAAAAAACTTAAAGGCAAAGAGAGTTTGAAATGAAGTGTTTCAAACAAAAAACAAAAAAATAAAATGAAGTGTTTCAAACTCTGGAACAACTTCCAATTCACAATGATATGTCCTGAAAAATTACCTTTCAAAATTGATATTTTCACAATTAAAGAGAACCCAAAAAATTTCACAACCACCAAACCAACATTCCAAAAGATTCTCAAGAATATTCTAGGTGGGCTGAGGATTTAGTTCAGTCATTCCAGCACCTGTCTAGCAAACTCAAGGTCCCTGGTTGGATTCTGGTAACGATATTCAACATTACTGAGTGTGGTGACTTACGCCCATCAGCAATCAATACCACATACGACAGTGCCAGGCATGGTGTCTCATGCCTGTAATCTCAGCACTCAGAGGAGGCAGAGGCAGGAAGATTGCTGAGTTCGAGGCTTGCCTGGACTAGTGAGCTCAGGGTCAGCCTGACCTACAAAGTGAGACCCTGTTCCAAAAATAAACGAAACAACAACAACAACAAAACTAGATGCCACCTGTGCACATATGGAATGTGTATATTCAGATACAGTCTCATTTTTTAGTAAAGAGTAGGAACCGTGAGAAGATGTTGAGGCGTTAGACATGATTTTCTTCTAAGGTTATGTTAAATAGAGTCCATATGAGAGGACTCAGTCTGTTTAAGGCACTGCAGATGCATATCTCAATTCCCAGAACCACTACAGCAAAGATGAGCAAAGTTGAAGAGTAAAGTGGTTTAACAGGCCTAGAATTATTAATGGGTAAACAAGAAGCAGACAGCTACTTTGAATTCCATTAGCTTTTTTATGGAGAACTTCAAACATGTATTGTAAAGCCAATAAATTTAGAATCTAATTTTTTCACACAAAACATTGTGTTCAGTGTTTATCACTTTAGTTTTGTTTACTTCTGTGAAAGAAAATGAAACAATTGTAAGGTTAACATTTGAACAACAGCGCCACCCAGCGAATATTATTAACAAACAAAAATGCGACAGTGCAATTTTCCATTTCCTTCAAGTATTATGATTTTTTCAGTATATTTCTCTGAAATTACACTACAATATTGACTCAAAAATAAAGCAAGCATTAGGCATTTATACCAATGCATTGAAATTAAGTACAACTACGATGTGCAAAAAATATTATGATGTTTGTGGGTAAAGGATTTATGTTAAATGTTACCTGATCAGCAAGCTAAAAAAGTTGGATAGGAGAGACATATCATTATTTCCTCTCATATGAAATGCTAGACAAATAGACATGGATGATATTCTTTTGCATTCATATAATTTGTCTATACCTCATATTCTCAAAGATTTGACACCCCTAATATGAAATGTGTGCTCATAATTTCACTTCACAGTGCTATTCATGGTTAGTCATTACTTTTTTATTTTTGAGACAGGGTCTCACTTTGTAGCTCAGGCTGGCCCTGAGCTCACTATGTAGCCCAGGCAAGCCTCGAACTCAGCAATCCTCCTGCCTCTGCCTCCTGAGTGAGGGGATGACAGGAGTGAGCCACCACGCCCGGCACTGTGGTATGTGGTATTGATTGCTGGTGGGCATGAGTCACCACGCCCAGCATTTTATGTGGTTACTGGTGATCGAACTCAAGACCTTGCCCTTGAGATGCAGGCGCTGGAACCACTGAGCTAAATCTCTGGCCCTAGTCATTACTTTTAAGGTAATCAATACATATACTATTCATGATTCACATATGTGAACTTAGTGACTGCATCAATGACATCATCATAGAATTTACGAATTAACCAATAATGTATCACTGTCAAAATATTAATGTGGGGCCGGAGATTTAGCTCAGTGGTTCGGGCACCTGCCTCCCAAGCACAAGGTCCTGAGTTCAATCCCTGGTAACCACGTACAATGCTGGGCATGGTGACTCAACCCCACCAGCAATCAATACCACATACCACAGTGCCGGGCATGGTGGCTCACGCCTGTGATCCCAGCACTCAGGAGGCAGAGGCAGGAGGATTGCTGAGTTTGAGGCTTGCCTGGGCTACATAGTGAGCTCAGGGCCAGCCTGAACTACAAAGCGAGATCCTGTCTCAAAAAAAAAAAAAAAAGTTAATGTGATCTTGGATAGTATTATAATATCTCACTGACTGGATCAGAGTTGGAGTAATATTTTCAGTTTTAAGTCTGTAAAAATAAAATAGAGTTTGTGTTTTTTTTATCTTTGATTTCTCAAAGAAACATAAACACATCATAGGGGAGCAAAAGACCAAAGTATATTAAAATAAAATGAAAATCTTTTGAGGAAGCTATTGCTTTCTCCAGTGAGATGTAACCATGTTTAAAGGCAGCAGTTCAGGTCAACAACATATGGTGGATAACCAGGATATACCAGGCATAATATTAAGTGCTGGATAATCAAAGGTCATTAAGATCCAGTCTGTAAAGTGATTGAGACAGAGGTAAAACAGATCATTTCAATATCATAGAAACTTCAACCTTCTGATGTATGCCAAGAATCTACCTCAGATCTCTCTTCTGGAGTTTCCAAATCATTCATCCAATTGCAATGTATCATATATGTTTCGTAAGTATCCTGATTTACATATGTCCAAAACTGAATCATGAGTCACCTCCCAAATGAGTTTGCCTCCCTATCCTAAATCAGAAAAGGGCACTCCAAGTATCAAGGTGCTCAGCCTAATTGACTAATATAGATTCAGCACCTGTAATACAGAAAGACAGATTAAGCTGTGGATACATGATAGCAAATAGGGTAATCTGTCTTCACTAAAGTGTGTTTACAGAGTGCCACCTGTTATTTCCCCCACTTATCCCCTTACAATCCAATCAGACATCAAGCTCTACCATTAATTTTCTAGGATCTATTTCCAAGTACACTGGTAAAGGTACCCTAATGAAGGTTATCATCTTGTTTACCTTGGAATACTACAGTGATCTCCTAACTGGTTTTTCTTCCTCTAGTCTTGTTATTCTTCAATTCCTTTTTCTGAGTAGTCCAATTTATAATGTAAAATGAAATTAATCATGTGGAAATTCTTTTTTTTTTTTTTTTTTGAGACAGGGTCTCGCTTTGTAGTTCAGGCTGGCCCTGAGCTCACTATGTAGCCCAGGCAAGCCTCAAACTCAGCAATCCTCCAGTCTCTGCCTCCTAAGTGGTGGGATTATAGGCGTGAGCCACCACGCCCGGCACTGTGGTATGTGGTGTTGATGTCTGGTGGGAGTGAGTCACCACGCCCAGCATTGTATGTGCTTACAAGGGATTGAACTCAGGACCTTGCGCTTGCAAGGCAGGCGCTGGAACCACTGAGCTAAATCTCCAGCCTCTATGTAGAAATTCTTTAAACTTACTACCAGTATTACCCTTAAAAAAGAAGTATAAGTTCTTTAATTTAACAAGCAAGGTGCCTTACATTCTGGCCCCTGTTTACTCTCCATCCCTGTCTGGAATCTCAGTTCCTAGAGTGTATTCTCATGGTCCTTTACAAAATTTGTCAACTTTCTCTGGAAAAGTTGTTCTTCAAATTATAACCTGATCATTTCCCAGATATTCTTAAATCTGGAACCAATCAGATTGAACCACTTTCTTTATTTTTTTAATTACTTTTAAATTAATTTTTTAAGAACATAAACTCTGTCATACACTCTGTCAGGGAAGGTACTAGGTCCACTTCTCACCATATTTGTTTGTTCACTACTGTAGCTCCAGCATATAGCTCATTGTTTCACACAAATTAAGGCTCAATGGCAATTTTTTGAATGAATAAATGACGATGAAGAAGCAAGGAAAAGAAACTAATTAAGCTTGCGAAAAAAGGTAAGGCTTTTTTGAAGACTTCCAAAAAATAAGAGTAAAGAAGAATCAAGGAAAGAGAATAAAAACTGTCCAAACAGAGTCAACATGAACATGTCTCAAAGATCATTTTATTGCCTTTTTTTTTTTTCCTGAGACAGGGTCTTACTTCGTAATCCAGGCTGGCCCTGAGCTGGTTATGTAGCCCAGGCAAGTCTTGAACTCAGCAATCCTCCTGCCTCTGCCTCCTGAGTGCTGGGATTACAGGCATGTCAAAGGTCAATTTAAAACAGCCAAATGAATGGGCAGTGAATGTGACAAGAAGGGAAAAGTAACGCTGGCCAGATCACAGAGGGTCTAGCCGCATACCAGGCTATGAATTCAAACACAGTTTTGGAGGTGATTGCAGATGGGTGTAGAATTTAAGTAGGAAAGTGAAAGGGTCAGATTAACATGTGAGACTAGATACTGAATTGGGTGGGGTCCAGGGAGGTCCTCCAGAAAGGATGCGGAGACCTCAACTCACCTCACCCACAGGGTAGGTTTTAAGTTCTGACTCTAGTTGCAGAAAACGAATTTTCAGGACATATCACTTAAGTAGAATTTAAAAAGTATATACAGCAAGATAGTATGTAGGCCTTAGAGAGATGCATTAATTATGGTCTGGGTTAGGGGGTTCCCTGTGGTCTCAGGGTCAGCTTCAAGATGTAAGACGTGTGTGCACACTGTCTGCCAGGTCACCCGTTTGGTGAGCTATGTTAGAATGCAGACTATTTGTTTGAAGTTAGTTTCGAGATGTGCTGCTCACTTAATAGTGCTGCTTCCTAGGAGTTGGAGGTATATGTGGGGAAATGCAGTTTAAAGGTAAAAACTATAGATCCAGCCTCCATTTACAGACTTACTGTATCTTCCAGACCTCAGCAATTTTTTTGGAAGTGAGTTTCCTGGAAGGAAAGGCACTGTAACCTTGGATAACTTTTGTGTTCTGTAATTAAAGTTTTCCTTAAAAGTACCATTTTAAAATTATGATTTTTCCTTGTCTCCTTTTCATCTTTATTTACTTATTTTTCTATCCTACCTTAATTCTGGCTCCTACTTACAAGACAGACTTGGTTGTGTAGATGGGGGTTAGATTCAGGGACACAGAACTGATAGAGGAAATGAAAGGAAAAGACGAAGCACAGAACTTGAAGTAAAGGCAATAGAAGTCTGAAGTTGAAGAAGCTGGATATGACAGTACTGTTAGCAGATACATTAGGCTAAAACAACGAAAGCAGATGCTACACATGGGGAAGATACAGACAGAAAAACTCAAGGTTGAAACTTTAAGAAATATTGTTTAAAGGACAGGCAGAGAAAAAAATCCACTATGAAGGGCAGAGATTTAGCTGCCTGCCTGGCAAGCACAAGATCATGAGTTTGATCCAACGTAATGCAAAGAGTTAAAACAAAACAAGAATCCGCTAACATGAGACAAGTTGGGGGGGAGGCCATGTAAAATGAGGGTCTCATTAGTTTTATAATTGTAGCTGAGAGGTCTAGAAAAAGAGGCAGTGAGGTACATTTTGACTTCTCAAATAGACAAAAGTAGATAAATGTGGCACTGGGGAAAATGTGGTGAAAAGAAGTTAAGGTATATGTTGAAAGAGGATTTAATTTTCTCACATAACTGGAAAGAAGGTACTGGCAGTGTGTGTGGCCCATAGAAAATTTATATGCAAATAAACAATTGATGCCAAGTAAAGAGAGCCTATTATATTAAATCAAATGAATAAACTTTTTCTCTTTACTGATACCCTATAATAAAGCAGATATAAAATTTGGAACTCCTGTCATTTAAGATTTTTTAAGCATGTGTTAACATAGATGTCACCTGTATTAAAGCTCCAGCTGTAGGCCATCTTGGTCTCACAGAGCATCTTCTTGTCATTCAAAGATCCATTCAGTCTCCAGAGGGCTGTCATCAGCCTTTAAAATGCAACCTAGAAGAACATGGAATTAAAAATTAGAAGGAAGAGTCACTGGCAGATAGCAGGAATATGTAATAAGTGCTTCTCTAGTCACCTTCAAGTAGAAAGGAATTGAAGTTGGAAAGGGAATTGAGATAGATAGTAAAACTTGTGAGAAATCACTGAAGTTTACAAGATAAGGAAATGACTAAAGATAAATTATGGAATTATTAAGAATCAGGGAGACCTGAGTTTGGATTCTGAGAGTCTGCTGTATTTCATGTGTTGTTTTGTTTTGTTTTTTTGAGACAGGGTCTCACTTTGTAGTTCAGGCTGGCCCTGAGCTCACTATGTAGGCCAGGCAAACCTCGAATTCAGTAATCCTCCTGCCTCTGCCTCCCGAGTGCTGGGATTATAGTCGTGAGCCAGCCACCAAGCCCGGCACTGTGGTGTGTGGTAGTGATTGCTGGTGGGCGTGAGTCACCATGCCTAGCATTGTTGTATGTGGTTACCGGGATCGAACTCAGGATCTTGCGCTTGCAAGGCAGGGGCCCGAACCACTGAGCTAAATCTCCGGCCCTTCATGTTATTTTTTTCCTGGGTGTCCTCTGAGGATTTACAGGACAGATTCAGGGTTAAGGTTTAACAGGCTGGATCAGTAGGATCAGACAATGGGAGTCTGGATGCTAATAAACCATACAGTTTCAGCTGAAAAAGGAGGTAAAAGGAGGAAGGGTGAGAAGGAAAATAAAACAGAAGAGCAGTATAGTATATATAAGGGTACACAGAAGCAGGAAAATATGAGGCACTACAGTCAAAAAGAATATATGGTCCCTAATAGATGATAACCCTGTTTATGATTTTCCAACTTTATAATGGTATAAAAACAATATGCATTCAATAGAAAATGTACTTCAGATTTTAAATGTTTCTCCCAGATCAGTATTATGCCATACAGAGCATTCTCTCCATCGTGGCAGGGTAAGCAAGGTACAGCTCCCAGTCAGTAAAATGTTAATCTACAATGTACTATGTTGCTGAGCTATCGCGTTTGGTGGGTTAGAAATATTACACATATTTATGACATAGAATATTTTGAATTTACAGTGGGTTATCAAGGTGCAATCTTGTATTCTGAGAAGCATCTTTGTATTGGAGTTCAATCTTCTGTAACACTAATTTTATGGTGGTGACAAAAATAGAAAGTGCTGCTCCATCTTTCACCTCACAGCCAATTTTGAAAAGGCCCGATTTATTCTTCGAACTATAGTAATTTGAATAAACACCAATGAGTTTCTCTTAAATAATTTAAACTCTAATAGAATACCACTTACCTCATCAGTTATAGGGATATCCCCCAAATTTTTATTGTACATATTGTCCTACTGGTGCCCAAACCTAAATAAAATTTAAAATTTGATCCTCAGACCACCACACTCACCACGTTTTCTGCAAGACACTGAGTCACATTAAATGCAGTATTTCCACTTTTGCCTTGAAAACCCACGTTTAAAAAAATACAGAAATCTGGGCCCCATATCCGAAGATTCTAATTCATCCAGACAGAGCTGTGCACGTTGGGGTGACAATCCGGTGGAGGGCAGCGTCCAGAATGGGGGTGAGCAGAGAAAGAGAAGCTACACTCATGAGACCAGGAGGAATCTATTCCAAGTGGTGCCACTTTGAACAAATCACTTCTCTTCCAGCTCAGTTTTTCTGACGGGAAAGTGAGAGGGTTCGATCACTGTAACAGATTTATTTTACCTTTAGGAGAGATTCGCTTTCCTGTGGGTGACTCTTTACTAGCAAAAGTTTGGTGTTTATCCTAAATCCTGAGTCTCTCTCAAGTACTTTCAAATTCTCATTACCGGTACACACCGACCCAAGCGATTTAATAAAGCTTAAATGAGGTAATGTCTGTAACAGCATCCACCAGCGCCCTGCTTAAAAAATACTGCTATTATTTCTCTGCGCCTCTGTCTTACCCTTGACTCGTCGACCGCCCCACGTCCCCTCTCTGTCATCCTGAGTTTACCAAGTTTCCCAACAGCCTGACCACTTTTGCTCTCCACGTTGGGACTCCGGCCTGTCTCGAAGTTCCGGGAGTCACTTACTGAACTCAAAGCTCAGGCATCTCCCTCTAGCGGCGACGCTGTCCCTTCCTGCAGAATTCTGGTTCCGGCTAGAAACTAGATCCAAAGAAACAATGGTTCCGGCTATCCGGAGGCTAGCCTTCTTTCTCACACTTTACGCAGCACACTTTTCAGTCTTTTGAGCCCTACGAGCACCCGTCAGAGTCGGAAGTGGCTGCAGAAAGGGGCGGGACTTCCAGCGAGAGGCGGCAGGTTTGAAAACTGACAACGGTTGGCTCTTGCTGATCTCTGACTCCGTGTGGCAGGCCAGCGAAGGCCTCGTCTTCTGGCCGCGGCGCATGCAGTAGGTGAGTTCGAGGAAGCGCGGAGGACTGAGGAGGGGGACGGAAGTACCCTACCGCTCCGCAGGCGTCGGGACACTGCTTGCGCGGCGCCGGGGAGGAATCTGGAGAGACTGGCTCCTGAGAAGTGGAGGGTCGGCCCCTACCTTCTGTTCATTGATTTTAGTTCCCGAAAGACCGGAGGTCAGTTCCTAAGACACTAATGGGTGTTGTCTGTGCAGTGTAGACTGGGAAGAGATTCGACCAGAAGCAGGTTAATTTGAGCTTGTATTTATGTATATATGGAAGGGTGACGTTAATTGCCTATCGACTTTCTGTGGATCTGAGGTACTCAAACGTTTCTTATTCACATCCAAAACTAGTCAAAGGAGAAAAAAATGCCATAATGGAAAAGTTGAGCCTCCTTAGGGCTCTGTTTTTCTCCGTTTGGATGAGTTCAACAGACTCTTTAAGTAGTTGAGATATTGCAAGTTATTTTTGTTCAATATTTTCTTCTTGGAGTTGTGATTGTCACGTAACTTTAGCAAAACAAAGCATGTAAGGTTTAACAGATTTTTTAATACCTACTCTGCTCAACACATGGTATTGAGGACAAACGAGTCACCGAGAAATAATTGGTTGAAAGTTCTCTCCCCGTTTGCGAGGGAACACACATGCATGCACGCACACACACACACACACACACACACACACACGAATAAATTGAAACTGTAGCTTTACTGTGAAAGAATGACAAAATTTGGGTATGGGAAGTGATTCCAAAATGAAACACCCTAGAGGAGAAACTGTATTAGATTATTAGTTTTTAGAAACTAAGCACATAGGTTTAAATTTGATGTGGTGGATAAGGTAATTCAAGTCTTTTTATACAAGTGTTACATGGCACATTATATATTTTATTAGCACTAACTGAACCAACTGTACAAAACATTGCAGAGAGATGTGTGATAATAATTATGAAGATATATCACACCTACTCTTTCTATTGTGATAATATCCTCTCTGCTCCAGTGGTTTATTTTGGAAAAGTAAGTCGTGTTTGTAGAGCAGTAGTTTTAAAATTTGATTTAGATAAAAATATTCAGTGCACATTTAGGTAAGTATTATATTTACTCTTTTCCTTCTTGAAGGTTTTTATCATATTAGTCTGTGGAATGAATAACAACAGGAGAGTTAAAGGAAAACCCCAAGAATTTATTATGTCCCTAAGCACAAGAGTCATGTACATACAGACACAATAAGAATCAAGGGATAAACAGAGGCTTTGGTCTTCTGGAGCGAAGGGATATGGCCACAGGGTTTGGAAGTATGAGGGGAAGAAGTACAGACTGAGAGGGTTGTCTAGTTATACTGAAAGTCTTCCAGGTGACAGCTGCCTGTTGTAATCTGGCTGGCCAGAACAAATCCAGTCTCTTCTTGGGCAAAAACCTTTCCTCTGCAGGAATGACAGTGTGAGAGCTGGCGATTTAGCTCCAGTGGCACAGCACCAACCTTGGACGCACAAGGGCCGAAGTTAGATCCCTGGTACCCCCCCCACACACACACACACACAAAGAAATGATAGTGTGTAATAGAAAAGCTTTTCTCTGCTTTAATGTTTACAAATGTAGATAAGTATTGATAAATTTCTTTTTAGAAAACGTCAGCTTTTGAGTGCCATTTTTGTGTCAGTAGCAGTATGGAATTTCCAAAACCAACTGGAAATATACCAAAGAAATATATTTGGGGTGGGATATTTTACTTTCCTACACATTAAGTATCCAAAATGATCTTGGCTCTAAAATAAAGCTTTGCAGTTGTAAAAGTTAAAAACATGGGGAAATCCTAGCTGATATAAGTGAATCACATTGACCATAAACATATATTAGTAAGTGCTACAGTTGTAGCTTAGGTCCTCAGAGTCCATTTCTTGCTATATTAATATTCTGCCCTAGGCCCACTAGATGGAGTGTTATATTTAGTTTTGATGGTTTTTTTTTTTTTGCTTTTTGGAGACAGGGTCTCGCTTTGTAGTTCAGGCTGGCTCTGAGCTCACTATGGTGCCCAGGCAAGCCGTCGTGAACTCAGCAATCCTCCTGTCCCTGCCTCCTGAGTGCTGGGATTACAGGCGTGAGCCACCATGCCCGGCATTGTGGTATGCGTGAGTCTCCACGCCCAGCATTGTATGTGGTTTCTGGGGATTGAACTCAGGACCTTGCGCTTGCGAGGCAGGCGCCGGAACCACTGAGCTAACCCTCCGGCCCTTGATGTTATATTTTAAGAAGACATTGACCAAATAATATTTTAGTGGAAGGTAAGCAGAATGATGTGATATTGTGAAATATATATTTGATCTTTGTCCTAAGTTCTTGATACACAACTAAAATTCTTTGAACCTTCAGAATGCTGAGAGTCTTTGTATGCTAATATTGATTGACAGCAGGCAGTCTCTGGCTACCAGAATAAAGGCTGGGGATCTAAAATATTGTGACAAGTTTAGGACTTTCAGGCCCATACCCCAGTCTCTAGGAAGGGAGAGATTAAAAGTTGAGCTGATGGGGCCAGAGATTTAGCTCAGTGGTTCCGGTGCCTGCCTCGCAAGCGCAAGGTTCTGAGTTCGATCCCAGTAACCCCATACAATGCTGGGCATGGCGACTCACGCCCACCAGCAATCAATACCACATATCACAGTGCTGGGCATGGTGGCTCACGCCTGTAATCCCAGCACTCATGAGGCAGAGGCAGGAGGATTGCTGAGTTTGAGGCTTGCCTGGGCTATATAGAGAGCTCAGGGCCAGCCTGAACTACAAAGTGAGACCCTGTCTCAAAAAAAAAAAAAAAAAGTTGAGCTGATCACCCACAGCCAGCGAAATAATAGGTAATGTCCACTTAATTAAGCTTCCATAAAAGCCCAAATTGAGAAGATTTAAGAAGCCAAATGCTCGGAAACCCCAGGAGGTTGGATCTCCCATCCCACATACCTTTTTGTATCTTTCCTCCAGTATTCAGTGTCCTTTATAGTAAACAGTAAATGTGTTCCGATGAGTTCTGTGAGCTGCCCTACCGCTGATTTCAAGGAAGAGATGATGGAAACTCTAATATATAGTGTGTTGGTCAGAAACGAGAAAATAATCTAGGACTTTCAATTAGCATATCAAAAGGGGTGGTGGCAGTCCTCTGCCTGTGATATCTGACAATATCTAATGCTCTCTCTAGGTAATTGATGTCAGAATTAGAGGACACCAGGCTGAACTATACATTATTGTCTGCTCCCTTGGTGGGTGGGGGACCCCTCCCTCAATTTGGTCATGAGTCTTATTTGTTGACTGTTGAGTGAGTAGAGTAAGAAAAAAGTTATATATTTTTTCCTTTATCCAAGGGTAATTTCTAAAACAATGTTATACAAGAATGGCTATATGTAGCCGGGTGTGGTGGTTCACACCTGTTATCTCAGCACTTGGGAGGCAGAGGCAGGAGGAGTGCTAAGTTTGAGGCTTGCCTGAGCTACGTAGTGAGCTCAGGGCCAGCCTGAACTACAAAAGCCAGACCCTGTCTCAAAAAAAATAATAAAAAAAAAGAATGGCTATATGTAAAGAAATTAAATCTAACTTTGAAAAAGGAAAGGATTAGCAGAGATGTAGCTTTCATCGCATTTTAGAAAGTACTGTCATGTAACAGGGGATTAATGTATTTTCTGTAGCTGCAATAATCAGATATCGGACCAGCAGATGAAAGTTACAATATACAGTTCTGTTCAGTGTGAGGAAGGTTTATCTAATTATTAGAACAGTGCTAAAGTGGGAGAAAGTTGCCTTGAGTTAGGGAGTTCTGTGATGTTTTCAAGCAGAACTAGGAAGTTGTTTGACAATCATCTCAGAAGAAGGTCTCCTACTTTTATTAGAGGGTGGCACATTGCCAAAACTTCTTAACCGTCATATTCTAGGAAACATTAGAAGCCTAAAGAAATAGATTTCCAGAATTGCAGACCATTTAAGTTTGAATTGAATATATTCATGTTCAGTCTTGGGGGTCATGCTACTTCACTGGGGAGTAGAGGAGTCTGGATAATTAAATAATATTTAAGTGAACGATTGAGACATTGGTTGCCATTACTGCTTCTCTTGGTCTTAGTGTTGCTGTTGCTATTAGGCACTTGTAGAGATGATGAGAGGGGCATAACTTCCTGGAACATCAGAGTTCTCTAACTGTAATCCAATACATTGTCATAGTATTACAGCATAGATAAATGCATACTCTAGGACACAGCTTCCTATCCTCAGCCTTCTTGACATTTTGAGCTAGGTTATTCTTTGCTGTGAGGGGCCACCCAGTGCATCATATATTTAAGAATGTCACTGGCTTCTACCACTAGATTCTAATAGCATTTCCACTCCTGTTGTGACAACCAAAAATGTATCCAAACATTGCCAGATGTGCCCTGAACAGAAGAGAATAGAATTGTGAAAAATACTACTTTAGGGGACATAGATGGGAGTAAATTACTATCTGAATACATGAGGGGACTTTTTGTTGTTACTGTAAAATTCTTATCTGTAGTGATAGAAATCTCTGCCAATTACAGCCTCTATTCTTTCTTTTTTCTCTGTTGCATCTTAAATCATATTAACTATCTCACTATGTATATACTAAATAAGTTGTCAAATCAGAATACAACTTTATTATTTCCTATATTACTATTGTTCATATGTAGCTTTTGCTGATGATGTTGCCTTATGCTTTGCTTTGAGGATTAATCTTTGGATTGATCTATTTAAATCCCTTGACCCCTAAAGGTATAAAGAGAAATACATGTTTTCCCAACTGTCTGTCAACCAGGATCTTTTCATTGTAGAAGAGAACAGCATTAGGAAAATCAGCATAAAATGAATATATTACTTTGAAATAAGTTATGTTAGAGAATATATTTGTATACATATATATGTATATGAAATCGCTATCTTACAGATATTTGATGATAACTGGCACTACTATGAATAGTTCTTGATTTTTTTTCATTTTGTCTTTATGTTTTATCAGTTTCTAGATAATGAAAACTACTGGTTGTGTGTCTGATCTTTATTTCTTCTTTCTTCAGATTAGAGGGAGACTTCCAAGATGGAAACTTTGTCCTTTCCCAGATATAATGTAGCTGAAATTGTGGTTCATATTCGCAATAAATTCTTAACAGGAGCTGATGGTAAAAACCTGTCCAAGAATGATCTTTACCCAAATCCTAAGGTAAAATTTAGCTGTGTATACATATGGATCTGGTATGTAAGAACACAGTGTTACTAGGTTAATGGTGTGGCAAGAAAGGCATCTGTCCTCCTATTTGATATAGGCCTGTCATTTTTTTTTTTTTGGTCTGTCATTTTTAAGCTAGAGAACAATCTCTTGTATATTGTAATTTTAAAATAACATTTGCTTTATATGTTGGGAAATTTCAATATTTCCATTAGGAATTCAGTCTTTAACATAGTTCTTTTCTTTTTGTTCTTTTTTTTTTCAAGACTTTTAAACCGTAGTTATATTAAAGTCTATTAAATTTTTTATATTACTAGAGTGGTGGTGTGAGAGTATCATTTATTGGTAGGACTTGATGAAACTTATTCCAAGTAGTTTCCAACCACAAAAAAAATACTTAGAAACAAACCTCTTTGGGGGTTTAGAGATTAATTTTCTTGTGTTATTCCTCAAGAGGGAATTGACTTGTTTGACGGGTGTTGTTCTTTATATGTTCAGTTATTAAATGCAAACGTGAGATATTTATGTGCCACAGAAAATCCCCAAGTTTCCTTCTAGTTTCCTGTATTGTTTATGAAGCGATAATATAAGAAAATCTGATTTAATGATATAGAACAGAAACTTTCTGATGTTAGTATTTTTTTAAAAAATCTTAGTTTTTAACTGTAAGAATCTCAAAAGTAAATACTAGGCCTTTAAATTTTATAAAAAGATTGCCACATTTTCTGTACATGTCATTTTATTATTCATTCAATAAACTTGTATATAGATTAGAATATGTCCACGGGCCAGCATTTATGAAATACTCGTTTAAAACATATAAAAAAATTTATTCCCTCATTATATTTGTACTCCTTATTCCAAATGTTCTCTTAAAGTTTAAATCTAAGAAAACCTTAATGTAAAAGGCAATGAACCGCTTCTTGCACTTTTAAAAAGATATATCTTTGGTATTCCGGCATTTCTGCCACATGTATGGCAGCCTGTTCTGAAAGACTATTTCTGTTGACTAGTAGGTGGGGCTGATGGGTTGTGATTTGGATATACTGGTTTGCAACTTGTTAAATTACTCATCTTTACCATCGATTACATGAACAAATCTGAAATATCATTGGGTGTTTTAAAATTTGGAAAAATTTTGAAATAGTTCAAGAGAAATACAGTATGGTTCTTTGCATTCACTGCCTGTTCAGTGTTGGATAATGATGACTGATCCAGCATTAAAATCTAGTGTGAGAATTTTAAAAATTGTTTTCTCTTGTAGCCTGAAGTGTTGCACATGATCTATATGAGAGCCTTACAAATAGTATATGGAATTCGACTGGAACATTTTTACATGGTGAGTTTATGTTGAGGTGAATATTTTTTTTATTTTCATTTTTGTTCCAATTCTGCTCACAATGCATACTGTTTTTTTTAGCTAGCAAGTGTTTGACTTTAACAAATTCAACAATTTACATGAACTTAATGTCAAATGCAAAGGAATCTAAGACATTAGTATGGATAATTTTAGTGAGATAAAAACTATAGGAAAAGACCTAAATGACACAAATTGCCATTATTCACAGATTTATAGGTCTGTTGTCAGACTATAATAAGCAACCCCAAAGTCATTATAGATATTGTTTTCTCTTAGGAAAGACTCCCAGATTAGAATAGAAGATATGCAGTAATATTGAAACAATTGAAATGAGACAACTGAGCTTTTACTAAATTAGGTATTTCTAGTCAGGAAAATCATTTTTCTTAATCTTTTTTGTTGTGAAATCATCAAGTTATCATCTAAAGATGTGCTGAGAATGTAGTGTCTCTGGGATCGCATTAGTATGATTGCATGTTGTCTAAATATCACATGCTTCACTACCTAGTTACTATGAAACTTTATTAAAGCTTACTTTCTTTGTCAAATAGGGGTAGCATTTTCTAAAAGGGTTGTTATAAAAGAAAAAAAAGAGAATATATGTAAAAGGTCAAATATAGTGCCTACTATTTAATAAATGCTCACACTTGCCTTTTCAGCTTTTCATTTATTTAAAAAACTGTTAAGCACTTGTTGTCAGCATAACAAATTTGATATTATCAACTCTGGCTTTATTTCAAGAGCTTTTAAGTTCCCCCTGCCTCAAATTTTTAATAAGTAATTATAGTTTGGGCTTAACTTTAAGGTTTTTTTTTTTTTTTTTGAGACAGGGTCTCACTTTGTAGTTCAGGCGGCTCTGAGCTCACTATGTAGCCCAGGCAAGCCTGGAACTCAGCAATCCTCCTGTCTCTGCCTCCCAAGTGCTGGGATTACAGGTGTGAGCCACCACACCCGGCAAGATTTTTTTATGATTAAAGATTCATCTCTTTTTTGTCTGATCACTATATAACTTTCATTTTATGACTTTTATGTTTAGATGCCAGTTAACTCGGAAGTCATGTATCCACATATAATGGAAGGCTTTTTACCAGTCAGCAACTTATTTATTCATCTGTAAGTAAAGGGTAACTTTTTTTTTTAATATACGTTATAAGTTCTATTAAACAAAATTCCTTCTAACTCTGGCAGTTCTTAGGTATAAATCTGAAATTGTTCATTAGCTCTATGTAGGGTTTTGAGTTGTTAGAAAATCTTAATTCATTCAGAAGTATGTTATTCATTAAAATCTATTACCATAACTTAGTATTTCATGAATAGTTGTGTAACATACAGAAAAAAATCGTTTTTATTGCAATAAGATTATACTTTATAGTGTACTTCTGACTTGGACCTTTAACACTGAGATAACATACCCAGAAATCTATTTGAAAATGAAATGTTTATACTCCTGTAGCTTCATGTATAATTTAGAATACTCTTTTCAATATTTATATTCAAGAGATTCGTTCCTGCCCATCTGCCGGGTGAATGACTTTGAGATTGCTGATATTCTGTATCCGAGTAAGTAAGAATTGTGTAAGCGCCTCCTTAATCATATATAGAGCATTTTCCTGACCAACACAAGTTATCCTGTCCCATTGCAATAGGTTTCTTTTAGTCACCCCCATTCCTGGGAACCACTGACATGCCTTCCAGCTCTATAGTTTTGACTTTTCTGAAATTTCTCATACATGAAATCATAGTTTGTACTTTTTTGTGTTTGGCATAATGCTTTTGAAATTTATCCATATCCGTTTCATTCATTAATACTTTGTTTCTTGTCACTTTGGAATATTCTCTTGTAAGTGTATAGCACAATTTATTTTTTATCCATTGACCAAAAATAAATATTTGGATTGTTTCTAATATTGACCCATTTTGAATGAAACTGCTGTGAACACTCTGGGATTCTTTCCTTATGTTTACTTTAGGTTTTAATTTTTCTTTTCTTTTTCTGGGTTTTTTGTTTGTTTTGAATACAAGCTAACACCAATAATTTGCAACCCTACTCTCCCAAAATAAAGAATGAGTGTAAATTTTCTTATTTCTTTGCTTTAGATGCATGATATAAATTGATAGGTTTGCATTTTCATTTTCATTCAGTTCAAAATATTTTCCAATTTTTCTTTTGATTTCCTCTTCACTCTAAGGTTATAACTGTATTGTCTATTTTCCAAAACTTTTGAAGATTTTCCAACAGTATTTCCGAGATATAATTTAGTTCCTCCCTGACTAGAGAATATATTTTGTATATTTAAATTCATTGAAAGTTACTCTAACTTATTTTATAGCTTAAAATATGGTCGGTATCTGTTTACTATGATGACTATGATAAAGTGTCACAAACTGGTGACTTAAAACAACACACATTTATTTATTCCCTTATGATTGTAGAAGCCAGAAATTCAGAGTTGGTTGCACTGAGCTAAATCTAAGGTGTTAGGCAAGTGTATTCTCTCAAAAGCATCACAAGGAAAAAGCATCTCCTTGTCTTTCTAATAGCGCCACGTCCCTTACACACCCCAGCTCTTGGCTGCTTCCTTTATCTATCTCAGAACCAGCCATATAGTATCTAAATCTCTCTGCTTTCATTCTGACATATTTTCCACTCTTTGTCTGTAATGACATATCCCTCTGCTTTTCTCTTACAAGGAGATTTAGAGCCCATGTGGAAAAATCCAAGATATTTTATCCACCTGTTAAGATGCTCTGTTTTG
>PVIC010028815.1:0-11807 GCA_004025085.1 Thryonomys swinderianus
TTCTCGTGCTATAGAGGTTTTGTTCATTGTCTCTGCCTAAGCCAGTGTCTCCAAGAGTTCTACCTAAGCTGTTTTGCATCAGATTTGTTTCTATTTTAATGTTTAAGACTCTAATCCATTGTGATTTTAGTTTAGTATATGGTGAAAGAGATAGGTCTAGCTTTAGCCTTTGCCCAGTTAAAGCCCAATTTTTCCAGCATCATTTGTTAAAGAGGCTATCTTTCCTCCACTGAGCATGTTTGGCTCCTTTTTCAAAGATTAGGTAGGTTAGTGTAGTTGGGGTTGTTTCTGGATCTTCTAGTCCATTTCACTGATCCTCAGGTCCGTTTCTTGCCAGTACCATGCTGTTTTTATTTCAGTAGCTTGGTAGTACCATTTAAAGTTTGGGATCGTGTTACCCCCTTGCCATGATCTTGTTGTTTAGAATTGCTTTTGCTATTGTAGGTCTCTTGTGGTTCCAGATGAATTTTTGGATTATTTTCTCTAGCTTTATGAAATATGCTGTTGAGATTTCAATCAGGATTGCATTGAATCTATATAGTAGTTTTGACAGTATGGCCATTTTGACAATATTGGTTTTTCATACAGGAACAAGGGATGTGTTGCCCAGCACCAGTGTCTTGATAGTAATACATGCAGGGATATCTTCAAGTCACAAGCACCCTACCACACAACTAGCCCAATCACTTTGGACCACTTCATTGAACCCACCTATCCTCTTACGACTTGCTCCCCCTTACCTCCTAAGACATGCTCCAATCCTTCCTCTACAGCCTCCTCATGACCCTCAACTCCTTGTCTGTAGTGTGCAAAAGAATACCACTGATTCACAAGAGTTTCAAGTCTAGCCTGGAGAAATTCATCGTGCATACATCTAATGGACTGGCTAGCCAAAGACGGGTAAGATCCTCAGTGCTGGGGACAACCTAAGACAGGCACAGTCACAAGATGATGCGTTACGGACTGGCGAGCCAAAGACGGGTAAGATCCTTAGTGCTAAGGACAACCTAAGACAGGCACAGTCACAGGATGATGCGTTACGGGCTGGTGAGCCAAAGACCGGTAAGATCTTTAGCACTAAGGACAACCTAAGACAGGCCCAGTGCCATTTGCTACTGACCTCTGTGACAGGCTGGATAGCCAATGACGGGTAAGATCCTCAATGCTGGGGACAACCTAAGACAGGCACAGCCTCTCACCTCCCTTGTAAATATATATATAAGTAGGGGAAAATGTTACACAGGTACAATGTCCTGATAGCAATACACACAAGGATAGCTTCCAATCACAAATAGCCCTACCATGCAGATAGCCCAATCATGTTGGACCACGTCATAATGAACCCACCCCTCCTCTTGTGACTTGCCCCCTCTTGCCCTCCCATCCTCTATAAAAGCAAACACCATACATGCAATAAAAAGAAAAACTTCCTCCCTTGACCAAGAATCTGTGTCTTGATTCTTGCATTCCCACTCACCCTCCTGCCAGCGTGACCCCAGGGGACAACTGACAAAAAAAATAGGGATGCCTTTTCATTTTCTGAAATCATCTTTGTTCTCCCTTTTCAGAATGCTGTAGTTTTCAGAGTACAGATCTTTAACCTCCTTTGTTAGACTGATTCCTAGATATTTCATTTTGGGGGGATGTTATTATAAAGGGAACTGATTCCCTGACTTCTCTTTCAGTGAGTCTGTTATTTTTGTATACAAAAGCTACTGATTTTTGAGAGTTGGCTTTATATCCAGCTACACTACTAAATCTGATGATTAAGTCTAGTGTTTTGGCTGAGTTTTTAGGATTCTTTATATACAGTACCATGTCATCAGTAAGTGACTGTTTAACTTCTTCCTTACCTATTTTTATCCCTTTTATTTCTTTCTTTTGTCTACTTGCTGTGGCCCATGTTTCCAAACCTACATAGAACAGGAATGGTGATAGTAGATATCTTTGTCTTGTTCCTGATCTTAGCATGGAAGTTTTCAGTTTTTGAACATTTAGTATGATACTGACTGTCGGTTTCTCATCAGTAATTTTTCTTAGTTTGAGATAAAGTCCATCTATTCCAATTGTCTATGGTTTTAATCATAAATGGGTGTTGTGTTTTTTCTGCATCTATTGAGATAACTATTGTCCTTGAGTTTGTTAATATTGTGTATTACATTTACTGATTTTCAAATGTTGAACCATCCTTACATCCCTGGGATGAATCCCAGTTGGTCAGGGTGTGTGATCTTTTTGATGATCCCCTTTATTCTGTCTGCCAGTATCTTATTAAGGGCTTCTACACCAGTAGAAGTAGGGAGATTGCCCTGTGGTTGACTTTTTTGCTGGGTCCTTCTCTGCTTTTGGAATAAATGTAATGGTTGCTTCCAGGAATGAATTTGGGAGTATTTCATTCCTTTCTATTTCATTGCTAAGAGTTTGAGAAGTAGTGGCATTAGCTCTTTTCTAAAATTCTTGTGGTGTGCTCGCTTCATCAGCACATATACTAAAATTCTTGTGGAATTCAGCAGTCAGGACCCAGACATTTCTTTGCTGTAGGTTTAAATTTTATTTTCAATTTCACATATTGATACTGGGAGTTTAGCATTTTTATGTATTCGTTGAAGTTCATATATGTCTAGGAATCCATCTGTTTCTTCTGTGTTTTTCATCTTGTTGGAGTACAGAATTTCAGTGTAGGTGTTTTATCCTCTGGACTTCTACTGGATCTGTAGTGATTTCCCTCTTTTCATTCCCGATTGCACAGATTTAAGCCTTTTCCTTCCTTTGATAAGGTTGCCTAAGGATTTCTCAATTTTATTTATTCTTTCATAAAACTGATTCTTTGATTTTTTTGTATCATTCTTTTTGCCCCCATTGCATTCATTTCTGCTCTGATCCTTATTATTTCCTCCCTTGTGTGAGCCTTGGGTTTATTTTGCTCCTCTCTGTCAAACAGTTTGAAGCTCAGCATTAGGTTTTTGATTTGAACCTGCTCTGTTTTCCTAACATGGGTACTTGCTGTTATTAATTTCCCTCATAGAACTACTTTCATTGTGAACTACTTTCATAGATTGCTGTATGTTGTATTGCCATTATCATTTAATTATAGAAACTGTTTAGTTTCTTTAATTTCTTTAGCAAACCATTGGTTGGTGAGGAGAGTTTTGTTCAATTTCCATGTGCTTATGAGGTTCTTGAAATTCTGTTTGCTATTGATCTTCAATCTCAGGGTGTTGTGGTCTGACAGTATAGAGAGGATTCAGTTACTTTGCATTTACTTAAACATGCTTTGTGAACTAACATGTCTGTTTTGGAGAATGACGTATGAGCAGCTGAGGAAAATGTAAATTCTGATTTTGTGGGGTCAAATACTCTATAGGCATCTATTAAGTCCATTTGTTCAAAAGTTTGGTTCAGTTCAAGTATTTACTCTTTGCTTTTTTGTCCAGTTGATCTGTCTGTTGGTGACACTGCAGTATTGAGGTCCCCTACTACTATTATATTATAATAGTGTTTATCTGCCTTTCATGTCTGTTAATATTTGTTTTATATATTTGTGTACATTAGAATTTTGTGCCTAAATATTTATGAATGGCATTTTTTCCTTGTGAATTTTTCCCTATATGAGGATGTAAAGTCCTTTGTTTCTCAGTTTTGGTTTGAAATCTTTGTCTGCAAATAAGAGTCACTTCTGATTTTTTGTGGTTTCCTTTGCATGAAGAATTGTTTTCCATTCTTTTACTTTCAATTTATGTATTTCTGTCTGAATTAGGTATGTTTGCTGGGTGTGGTGGCTCATGCCTGTCATCCCAGCACTTGGGAGGCAGAGACAGGAGGATTGCTGAGTACGAGGCTTGCCTGAGCTACATAATGAGCTCAGGGCCAGCCTGAACTACAAAGTAAGACCCTGTCTCAAAAATAAAAAAATAAATAAATAAATATAAATTAGGTGTGTTTCTTGTGTAGTGCATATTGTTGGATACTAACCCTTTTTAATCCATTTTTGTCAGTCTGTGTCTTTAATTGGCTTCTTGAGGCCACTGGCATTAAAAGTTATGATTCATTTGTACTGATATAGCCTTGTCATTATGTTTTCCTGTTCTTGGCTATTTTATTTTTTGCTTTTCCCTCTTGCCACCTCCTTGACTTAAGAATTTGCACTGGGAAATCTGTTGTGATTCTGATCAGGTTTCCTTTGGGTGATTTGTTCTTTTTTCTGGCTACTTTCAATATTTTGTTCCTCTGTTAAATATCTGGAATCTTGATTATTATAAGCTTAGGTGTAGATTATTTTTTACTTGCAGCCTCTTGGAGTCCTTTATGTCTCACTTATCTGTATGTCAAATTCTTTTTCTTTTCCTGTGAAATTTTTGCTATTACATCAGTGAAGAGTTTTTTTAAAAATATCTTTTACACTGTTTCCTGTTTCTTCAGTGACTCCAAAATCTTATTTTATTCTTCTTTGCATCAGGTAGGAACTGCTAGATTGATTTCTTATGGTACTTTGCTACTTTTCCTAAATTTTGCCTTTCCTATTTACTGGCTGCAATCTGATCTTCTGTGTCTGGTGTTTGATCTTCACATTCATTCATTCTATTTTTCAAGCTTTTGGGGGGGGTTATCTCCTGGAAATCTGTTTAAAACTGTTTCACAGATTCCATTACTTTTGTTATCTGAGATTGTCATGTTCCTGATCTCTTCTTTAGTTTTGTTAATTGTATCTTCCACTGTGGACACTATGTCTGTTTTTATTTGAGGAATTATTTCTGATTTCCATTTACAAGATCTTTTTTTTTTTTTTTTTGAGACAGAGTCTTGCTTTGTAGTTCAGGCTGGCCCTGAGCTCACTATGTAATCCAGGCAAACCTCAAACTCAGCAGTCCTCCTGCCTCTGCCTCCTGAGTGTTGGGATTAGAAACATGAGCCACCACACCTGGACTGGGGATCAAACCAGGGACCTTGTGCTTGCCAGGCAGATGCCAGAACCACGGAGCTAAATCTTGGCCCCAACAAGATTCTCTCTCTCTCTTTTTTTTTGAGACAGGGTCTTGCTTTTAGTTCAGGCTGGCCCTCAGCTCACTATGTAGCCCAGGCAAGCCTCGAACTCAGCAATCCACCTATCTCTGCCTCCCGAGTGCTGGGATTACAGGCATGAGCCACCACACCCAGCACAAGATTCTCTTTCGATACTGGCTCAGATAGTCCTAGTGTTTGAGCTTCAGTTTCCCGTTTTCCCTTATGATGATTTTTGTGTCTGGATTTTTGAATTTTTCTCATTTCTGGTTTGTTGTTGTTGTTGTTGCTACAGACAATTTTGGTTTAATTCCTGGCTTGCTATCTGAGAAATTTTTAATTCAAGTCTTTCTCTTCTTACTATTTGGAACCTTTAAATGGCTACTTCTTGGGTTGTCCTCCTTGGATCTGTAGTGGCCCTTAATTTGTCTCAGTTCTGGCATACCTTGGAAGGTATTTGAAATGAGCAATCACATTACTTCAGTTAACATAATACAATCAATATCATCATTATCAAACACAGCATGAGAAATGATAAGCTTTGGCAATTATGATTCTGATAGCTTTAATCTCATGAGTTGGATCTGTGACCAGAATTGTGAATTAACCAGAAATATGTTTACCACATACGGTTCCTTCAATGTAGCAGCACCACCCTTTGGAAAGAAAAGATCACCAGAAGGTTGGAAAGGAAGAGTGATAAAAGAGAAGATTAGAAATAGGATTAAAGGGTATATAAAGATCACACAAACTTCAGGCAACTGATAGATGTTAGATGACAAAAGAGTTAACAGGAACAGACTAACAACAACAGGACCACTAGAAACTTTATTCACCTTCCTATAATATTACAAAAAAAAGAGGATAGGTAAGACTGAAATGCATTAACTTCTGGAAACTGATTCTGAGTAGGGGACAGAATAGCATGAAGGAACAAAAGAAGAATAGGGGTACTCAGTGGTAGCAGATTAACAGGAGACTATTTTCCCTTCTCCTGTAAAAATAAGAGCTTTTGGGCCAGAGATTGAGCTCCGTGGTTCCAGCACCTGCCTAGCAAGTGCAAGGTCCTGAGTTCGATCCTCAGTAATTACATACAACAAAACTGAACATGGTGACTCACAACCACCTGCAATCAGTACCACATACCACAGTGCCAGGTGTCATGACTCATGCCTGTAATCCCAGCACTTGAGAGGCAGGGGCAGGACGATTGCTGAGTTTGGAGCTTGCCTGGGGCTACATAGTGAGCTCAGGGCCAGCCTGAACTATAAAGCAAGACCCTGTTTAAAAAAAAGCTGCTGAGGGAATTAAAAACCTAAAATTGGCAATAATAGAGTATAGAAATGAAAAATGAAAGGCCAGAAAAAAGAAAATAACAACAGCAATAATAACAGCAACAAAATTCAAACCCAAAAACATTACCAAAATGGTCCTTCATGGTGTGGATCTGTTGTCTCTTGTAGATGGTATGGGCAGTAGCATGCAGATTGGAGTTGATTAGTCACAGGGAGACAGCTGTCATCCCCTGTCTAGATTCTGTCTATAGTGGTTGAGTTGAGTGCAATGAACTCCTATAGATTTGAACTCTGCAAGTGTCCAGAATCATGTAGATGGAACTGACTCCACCAACTCACCAATGGCTGTAGTAAACAGGATTTCTTCATTCTTCCAGTGAGTGCTTTTTGATGTGATGGACAGGGCAGAGGAATGCACTGAAGGCCTTTACCTAGGTCCCAGCAATGCCAACACACTTATTCAGTATGCACAGACATGTAAATGGAGTCTCTGGACACCCTATGCACTGGTCTAGTAAAGTCTGAAAAGTAGATGGAGTTTCTCTGGGCTTCTACCCTGGTTGCAGGACAGCTTAGGCTAAGAAAAAAGTTCCTGAAGGACTACTCTGTAATTACTATTATACAAAGGCATTAAAGTAGAACCAAAAAATCATACAAAATATTCAACTTATTTGCATGAAAATACCACTGACAAAATAAGTCTCAAATGCTTCTGGAAGCATGAAATGATGTTTTCAAAACAAAGAACTGAATTTTGTTTGCACAATAAGATAATTGTTAATAAAATCAATATATACTTTAACTTAAAAATAAATATTTTATAATCTGGCATATTATAGAAGAGGAATTCTTGGAACCTGAAGCAGGGCATTTCAACAGTTAAAATTAGTAGAAAATCTTTTTTAGTCTTTTGGAGATTCCAGTCTTTCCACTAAATTTGTCCCAAGTGTTTTATTTCAGCCAATTTTAGAACTTTTCAGTTTCTCCACAATTAACTTCATAATTTTTACTTTAAAATGCTAAGTCGTAGATTTTTAACTAAACTGAAGCAGCAGCAATGCTATGCACAGTAATTTAAATGTGTCCCAGTATAGAAATATAATTTCAATTAATTTGCTGACACTATAATTTTTAAAACTCACAAATATTCAAAACAAAGGGAATAAGTTTTAGATAGCTGAGATTTCAAGCCTAATTGCCATGAACATGAGGCCTTCGTGACAAAAGGGAAACAACCTTGTGTGTTCATTATACTTTATTTAGTAGTCCATGTAAGGAAGTATTTAATCTGACATTTTTGTATTTGGAATGGACAATGATTCATTTGGAAATCTTTTTTTTTTTTTTTTTTGAGACAGGGCCTTGCTTTGTAATTCAGGCTGGCCCTCAGCTAACTAGGTAGCCCAGGCAAACCTGGAACTCACCAATCCTCCTGTCTCTGCCTCCCAAATGCTGGGATGATAGGCATGAGCCACCACACCCAGCACTGTGGTATGTGGTATTGATGGCTGTTGGGCGTGAGTCACCATGCCCAGCATTGTATGTGGTTAGCAGGATCAAACAAAGGGCCTTGCGCTTGCGAGGCAGGTGCCAGAACCACTGAGCTAAATCTCCGGCCCATCATTTGGAAATCTTAATATTTAATTTCAAATTATTTTCTAACTACTAGTATATTTCAGTTAAGTGTGATGTTGGATAATGCTTTAAAATTATAGAAGAATAATTAAAGGTTCTCAGAAAATTACACTTTTCAAAGTTGGTATCTAAATCATGTGGGAAGCCAAGTTAAAACCCTGACTTAACATCTCATTAATTATCTACAAGCAATTGTTCTGAGTTTTGAGGAATGCTTACTGCTACTTCAAAGACTTCTTTGTGTTGCTAGTGCAGGTTTATATGTTGTGAACAAAATTTACAGTAGCCCCAGCTGGTTGCATAAAACTGTATAAGTAGTGATGTTTATGTCTTAGAAAATAATCTATTTCCTCTACCTTGCCTGTTTAAACTCCAGACAGACAGTTCTGACAATGCAATACAGATTCAGGTTGTTCTGGGTATTCACATATGCTTCCAACTTTCTTTTGGAATAGAAGTGAGGGAATAACATAAGAGGTAGAAGTGATCATAAAGAAATTAAGAGAAAAGACAACACACATTTAAAACCAAACAAAATAAGCAGCTAATGAATGCAGCCTGAAGAAACAGTTCACTATAAAAAGGGTTCACCTTCAAAAATAAAATCTTGTCAGTCACCACAAAATCCAAAACAGTACTGGACCATGAAATTCAGAGAATTGTTACTGAAGAGAACTTTTGCTTTTCTTCTTATAATTTGCAAGTTATTTGTATAACAAACACTTGGCCAAAAAAGAAGCTGTTGCCTTCAAACTAAAAATTTCTGGAGCACCTGTAAAAATTCATCAACTCTTTCAAGAGATTATTGTCATTTCATATTACCACTGATGGTAGTTCTAATTAATTTATAAATAACTTTAAATCCTTAGGAATCAAGTGTACCAAACAATGTCTGTATAAAAGTGATCATGTTTTAATTATGGCCTAAAAATGACTATTGCAGAGAGTCTGAGGTAGAAAAATGAAAATTCTGAGTGAATTGCTAGAGAATTTCATTGTAATGATCACTGAAAATATTTCTCTACATAGAAAGTGGACATGAAAAAATTAGTAGGTCATACTGAGGATGTTATATATGTACTATAAAAATCACATTTTCAATAAAATAGCTGTACATGAAGGAACAAAGACATGAATACTCTGGCATACCCAAGAGACCAGAATCTAAGGGTAACCTAAGATGTAATTATCTTCTCCCCATCATTTTTCACATCTTTTTTCCCATCTCTTCCAAAGACTGTCTTCCTCCTTCTCCATTTATATAGACATCTTCATCCTGATTTTCTTCTTTCATTATAGAGGTGCACTTCCTTTTCTCCCTCTCTAGTTTTGCTCTTGTTTCATCTTCATTCCTCCTCCTCCTCATATCATTAATGTAGACCAGCTTCATCTTGCTTTATCAAATACATCTAAGTGTGTGATTTGCTGTAGCAGTGCAAGAGTACTTTCTCCATAATCCTCTGTGTTTGTGATCTCACAGTCAAAGAAGCCAAGACTTTTCAAATTTATTACCCTGAGTTCTATGATTTTGTTTCTGCTCAGACTGAGGAAGGTTAGGTTTGCACATTTCCCTACTGAAACTTCCAAGCGTCCAAAGTTATATTGTCACCAAGTTCCAACTTTTAAATTTTACATATGTGCAAATGTTAGCCAATGAACTTAGTTTCATGTTAACTATATTCAAAAACTCTAGTTTTTATTTATTTTTATTTGAATTTTTATTAGTACATTATAGATACACATCACAATCACACTCAACATTGAGAATTTGCATTAGTATATGACATACTTAATTCTCATTTTCCCCTTCCCCTACTCACCCTATAACCCTTCACCCCATATACATGTTTTGTTTCCTTTCTTTTAAACCATCATATTTTTTCTTTCCCCTCATTACTTACCCTGAAACCCCATTTCCCTTTGAATATTTACTATTTCACAATATCTTTTTTTTTTTTTTTTTAGGCAGGGTCTCACTTTGTAGTTCTGGCTGACCATGAGCTCACTATGTAGCACAGGCAGTCCTGGAACTCAGCAATCCTCCTGCCTCTGCCTTGCGAGTGCTGGGATTATAGGCATGAGCCACCACACCCAGCACTATGGTATGTGGAATTGACTGCCAGTGGGTGTGAGTCACCATGCCTACTATTGTTGTATGTGGTTACCTGGAATCGAACCAAGGCCCTTGTTCTTGCTAGGCAGGTGTTGGAACCACTGAGCTAAATCTATGGTCCAATCACAATATCTGTTTTTTAAAATGTATAATTCAGACCTTCGATTTCTCCATTAACACTCGGGAAGTTATGAAGAAGTAATTGAAAAACTTTTGAAACCCAAAGCAGGTTATGAGAAGATATGCCCTTGAATAAACACTTTCCATCTGATAATTTATTCTAAGTATTATATAAACAAAGATAATGCTCATTTTATATTCTATATGCATGGAAGTCATTTGAAATTTGTCCTGGAATAAGTGCTATTGTATTTGATTTTCTGTTCCTTTGATTGTCTTCCCCTTTTTTTTCTTTCCTATTTTATATGAAATATTTATGAAGGAATGAGTAAAACATAAAATGACATTTACTTGAATTTAAATTTTATTTGTTACATTAAGACAAAAAATTATATATATATATATATATGTAAGATACTAAGTAAAATATATATGTATATAGTATAATATTTCAATTATATCTATCTCTTCAAGCATTTATCATTTTTGTGGTAAAACCATTTCAAATCCTTCCTAGTAACTTTCAGAAATATATAGTACATTGCTGTTATTTATAGTTATTCTAGTAGGCAATAGCGTACCAGAACTTTTTATTCCCACTTACTTAAAATTTATTACCCATTTTTAAAACTCTCCCCATCTTCCTCATCCCTCCAAATATTTGTCCTCTAATAACCACTTCGTTCAATATTTATGTGATAAATTATTTCATTTTCCATGTAAGAGTGCTGTGTGATACCTCTGTATGGTAGATTATTTCCCTTAACATAAAAATCTGGGCTGGAGATTTAGCTCACTGTTTCCAGTGTCTGCCTCGCAAGCGCAAGGTCCTGAGTTCGATACCAGTAATCACATAGTGCTGGGTGTGATGACTCATGACCACCAGCAATCAATACCACATACCACAGGGCTGGGCGTGGTGGTTCACACCTGTAATACCTGCACTCAGGAGGCAGAAGCAGGAAGACTGCTGAGTTTGAGGATTCCCTGGGCTACATAGTGAGCTCAGGGCCAGCCTGAACCACAAAGCGAGACCCTGTCTCAAAAAAAAAAAAAAATCAACAGCTACACACATGCCTTCACAAATTACAGGATTTCATCTTTTTATGTATGAATAGTATTCCATGATCTTTATATATCATATACATGATGTATCATATATGTAGATATATATATATATATGTATATATGTTGATTAGTTGATGAATATTTCCATTTTGGGCTATTTAGTATATTGTAACAAATGTGTGATTGTTGATGTCTCTTTAATATACTAGTACTAATTCCTTTGAATACTCATTAGTGGAATAGCTAGATATAAGGTCATTCTTTTTTAAATCTTTTGAGAACCTTCACACTTTTCTGTAATAGCTATACTAATTTACATTCCCGCCAATATTGTGCAAAATCTCCTTTTGCTCCATAACCTCACCAAAATATTTCTTCAGTATTTTTTTTTTTGAGACAGAGTCTCACTTTGTAGTTCGGGCCAGCCCTGAGCTCACTATGTAGCCCAGGCAAGCCTTGAACTCAGCAATCCTCCTGCCTCTGCCTCCCGAGTGCTGGGATTACAGGCGTGAGCCACCACACCCGGCTCTTCAGTATTTTTTATGTCATTTTTATAAGAGAGGAGCTATGTCTTGTGG
>PVIC010028815.1:11907-23069 GCA_004025085.1 Thryonomys swinderianus
TTTTTTTTTTTTTTTTTTTTTTTTTTTTTTTTTTTTTTTTTTTTTTTTTTTTTTTTTTTTTTTTTTTTTTTTTTTTTTTTTTTTTTTTTTTTTTTTTTGAGACAGAGTCTCACTTTTTAGTTCAGGCTGTCCCTGAGCTCACTATGTAGCCCAGGCAAGCCTCAAACTCAGCAATCCTCCTGTCTCTGCCTCCCAAGTGCTGGGATTACAGGCATGAGCCACCGCACCTGGCTTATTACCCATTTTTAATCAAGATAATTGTATTTATGCTGGTGAGTTTTCTGGCTCCTTCAGGATTGGTTAGATTCAGTTTGCAAATATTTTCTCCCATTCTTTAGATCATCTCTACACTTTGTTGATTGATTTCTCTTTTGTGCAAAGCGTCCTAGTACAATGTAATTTTCTTTGTCTGTTTTATTTTTTTCCCTGTGCTTTTGGGATTTATACAAAGAAAAATGTTCTCTGCCCATCCCTAATGCCCTAAAAGATTCCCACTATACTTTCTTCCCGTATTTCTAGAGTTTATATTTAATTCTTTAATCTATCTTGGCTTAAATTGTGTAATGATGAGAGATAGGTGTCTAGTTTCATTTTTGCCCATGTGGTTATATAACATCTCCAGGACTATTTATTGAAAAGACTGTATCCTTTCTTTCTATGTGTTCTTAATATATGTGTCAAATATCAGTTGCTATAGATGTGTGGATCTATTTCCTGGTTTTCCATTTTGTTCCATAGGTCTATGCCTTCATTTTTCTGCCAATACTATGCCATTATGATTACTATAACTTTGTAACATGTTTTGAAGTCAGGTATTTTATTCTTTTTGCTTAAGATGATTTTGAGTATTTGGACTTTTTGTAGTTCCTTATAAATTTTAGCATTTTTTTCTATTTCTACAAATAATGTTATTGATATTTTGATATGTAGTTAAACTGAGATCAGTTTGTATATCATAGACATTGTATCAGTATTCTACTAATGTATGAACTTGGGATGTCTTTCTACTTTTTTGTCCTCTTCAGTTTCTTTGATTAGTATTTTGTAGTTTTCAATGTAGAGATTTCTAGCTCTCACTAAATATAGGCTTAAGCTTGCTTTATTCATTTTTATGGGACTGTAAATGAGACTTGTTAATTTTTGTGTCATATAATTTCTTATCAGCATATAACCAGGCTATACATTTCTAGGTTGATTTTGTATCCTGCAAGTTTACTAAATTTGTTTATAAAATGAATAGTCAATCTTTCTCTTACCTGATTGCTCTAGTTAGAACCTCCAGTACACTGTTGAATAAAAGCTGTGAACATAGCCATTCTTACTTTGTCATAGAACCTAGAGACAGATACTAGAAATATTTCAGCCTTTGCCCACTTGATATATTATTAGCTATTGGCTAACTATGCAATAGATTTTTTTATTAAATTGAATTCTTTATTGGTACAATTTATATCCCTGTCACAATCACACATAACATTAGGGAATTTGTACCAACATATGACACAAGTTAATTCTCATTTTTACCCATATCCCTACCCACCCACACCTCCCACCCCATATATACATGCTGTTATTTTCTTTCAGAATCATATTTATTCCTTCCCCTCATTACATTCCCACACCAAATTCCCTTTGGAAATTTCCCATTCTACAAAAACTGCCATACTTTCCAAAGCTCATTTGCATCTACAGATGCTCATATCAAAGAGAGGATCTGGTATTTGCCTATCTGTGATCTATTTATTTCACTTATTAGTGTGTCCTCTAGGTGTATCCATTTGCACATAAATGTATCAATCTTGTCATTCTTTATGGCAGAATAATACTCCAATTTATTTTTAAAAATCACATCTTTTTCATCCAATCACCAATAATGGGCATTTGGGTTGTTTCCAAGATTGAGCTATCACGAACTGAGCTGCTATGACTAAGGGTGTACATCTGTCTTTCCAATATGATTTTTTAAAATTACTTTGGCTATATTTCTAGCAGGTGGGTAGTAGGGTCAAATGGGACCCCTAGCCCTAGTTTTCTGAGAAATCTCCACACAGATCTCCAAAATGGTTATATAAGTCTGCAATTCCACCAACAGTGGAAAAGGGTTCCTTTCTGCCCACAGCCTCACAAGCATTTATTGTTCATTGATTTTGTAATCACGGCCATTCTTTTTATTTTTAATTGAATTATTTATTGGTATAATTTATATACATCTCAAAATCATGTGTAACATTGGGGAATTTGTACCAGTATATGACACAAGTTAATTCTCATTTTTACCCATATCCTTACACACCCACACCTCCCCACCCCCTTTATACACGCTCTTTTATTTTCTTTCTGTATTATATTTATTCCTTCCCCTCATCACATTCCCACACCAAGTTTCCTGTGGAAATTTCCCACTCTATAAAAGCTGTCATACTTTCCAGAGCTCATTTGCATCTACAGGTGTTCATGCCAAAGAGAAGATCTGGAATTTGTCTATCTGTGATCTATTGATTTCACTTATTAGTATATCCTCCAGGGGTCTCCATTTGTACCTAAATGGATCAATCTTGTCATTCTTTATGGCAGAGTAATACTCCATTTTATTTAAAAAAAACTCATCTTCTTTATCTACTCTCCAGTCGACAGATATTTGGGTTGTCTCCAAGATTGAGCTATCACGAACTGAGCTGCTATGAACAAGGGTGTACATCTGTCTCACCAATGTGATTTTTTAAATTCGTTTGGGTATATTCCTAGCAGGGAGATAGCTGGGTCAAATGGGACCGCTAGTCCTAGTTTTCTGAGAAATCTCCACATGGATCTCCACAATCATTTCACAAGTCTGCAATCCCACCAACAGTGGAGAAGGGTTCCTTTCTCCCCACAGCCATGCCAGCATTTATTGTTGGTTGATTTTGTGATTGTGGCCATTCTTTGTGGAGTGAGATGAAATCTCAGTGTTGTTTTCATTTGCATCTCTCAAATGACCAGTGATGTTGAACATTTCTTCATATGTTTCTTGGCTGCTTTGACTTCTGCCTCTGAAAAGTGTCTGTTCATTTCAGATGCCCATTTTTGAATTGGGTCTTTGAACTTGGGGAGGCTGATCTGTTTGAGTTCTTTATATATTGTAGATAATAGCCCTTTGTCTGATAAACAGCTAGTAAAGATTTTTTCCCATGTTGTTGGTTGTCTTCTAGCAGGGCCAGCAACTTCTTTGGCTGTGCAGAAGCTTTACAGTAGAGTGAGATCCCATTTGCTGATTCTTTCTGCTAGTTCTTGTTCTATACAGGTTTATTCATAAAGTCTCTACCTAAGCCATTGTCTCCAAGAGTTTTACCTAGCCTGTGTTCCAGTAGGCTTATTGTTTCTGTTTTAATGTTTAAGTCTCGTATCCACTGTTAGTTTAGTTTTGTGCATGGTGAAAGAGATAGGTCTAGCTTTAGCTTTCGGCAGTCTAAAGCCCAGTTTTTCCAGCAACATTTGTTAAAGAGGCTGTCTTTCTTCCATTGGGGATTTTTGCCTTCTTTGTCAAAGATAAGGTAGCTTAGTGTATCCAGAGTTGTTTCTGGGTCTTCTAATCTATTCCACTGGTCCTTGGGTCTGTTACTTTGCCAGTACCATGCAGTTTTTATCGCAGCGACTTTATAGTAGAGTTTTGAATTGGGGATTGTAATACCCCCTGCCATGTCATGGTTGCTTAGAATTGCTTTTGCTATTCTAGGTTTCTTGTGTTTCCAGATGAATTTTTGTATTATTTTCTCTAGCTCTGTGAAGTATACCGTTGGAATTTCAGTTGGAATTGCATTGAATCTATATAGTAGTTGTGGGAACATAGCCATTTTGATGATGTTGGTTCTCCCGACCCAGGAACAGGGATATCTTTCCACTTTCCGGTTCCCTTTTCTATCTCAGTTTTCAGAGTCCTATAGTTTTCAGAGTAGAGGTCTTTCACTTCCTTTGTAAGGTTGATTCCTAGGTATTTCACTTTTCTGGGTGCTACTGTGAAAGGGATTGCCTCCCCAATTTCTCTTTAAGTGAGTCTGTTGTTTGTGTAGACAAAGGCTGTTGATTTTTGAGCATTGACCCTGTATCCAGCAACACTACCAAATTTGATAATTAAGTCTAGCAGTCTTTTGGTTGAGTTTTTAGGATCCTCTAGATAGAGGGTCATATCATCAGCAAATAATGACAGTTTAACTTCTTCCTTTCCTATCTTTATTCCTTTTATATCTTTGTCCTGCCTGGTTGCTATGGCTAATGTTTCCAGTACCATATTAAATAAGAGTGGTGACAATGGGCATCCTTGTCTCATTCCTGATCTTAGTGTAAAAGATTTCAGTTTTTGCACATTGAGTATGATGCTGGCTGTTGCTTTCTCATAAATAGCTTGTATTCAATTGAGATAAAGTCCATCAAATTCCAATTCTCTGTAGGGTTTTGATCATAAATGAGTGTTGGATTTTGCCAAATGCTTTTTCTGCATCTATTGAGATAATCATATGGTTTTTGTCCTTGAGTCTGTTAATATAGTGTATTAGATTGATTCATTTATGTATGTTGAACCAGCCTTGCATCCCTGGGATAAACCCGACTTGATCAGGGTGTATGATTTTCTTGATAACTCTCTGTATTCTGTTTGCAAGTATCTTATTGAGGATTTTTGCGTCAATGTTCATTAGAGATTGGCCTGTAGTTTTCTTTTTTGGTGGGATCTTTCCCCTGCCTTTGGAATCAAGGTGATGTTTGCTTCAAGGAATGATTTGGGGAGTACTGCTTCCCTTTCAATTTCATTAAAGAGATTGAGAAGTACTGGTATTAACTCTTCTTTAAAAGTTTTGTAGAATTCAGCAGTGAAGCCATCAGGACTAGGGCTTTTCTTTGTTGGTAGGTTTTTTATTACATTTTCAATTTCCCAGATTGATATTGGGCTGTTTAACATTTTTATATCCTCTTCATTCAGCTTTGGAAGTTCACATGAGTCTAGGAATCTATCCATTTCTTCTAGATTTTCCATCTTCTTGGAGTATAGATTTTCAAAGTACCTGTTTATTATTCTTTGGACTTCTTCTGGATCTGTTTATTTCTCCATTTTCATTACTTATAACATGGATTTGAGCCTTTTCCTTCCTTTGTTTAATAAGGTTGGCTAAGAGTCTGTTGATCTTATTTATCCTTTCAAAGAACCAACTCTTTGATTCATTGATTCTTTGTATTTTTCTCTTTGTCTCCACTGCATTAATTTCTGCTCTGATCCTTATAATTTCCTCTCTAGTATGTGCTTTGGGTTTGTTTTGCTCCTCCTTTTCTAATGTCTGAGGTTCATCATTAGATTGTTTATTTCAGTTTGCTCTATTATCTGAGTGTAGGCATTCACTGCTATGAATTTCCCTCACATAACTGCTTTCATTGTGTCCCATAAATTCCTGTATGTTGTGCTGGGGTTGTCATTTAGTTGTAGAAACTGTTTAATTTCTTCTTTAATTTCTTTTGTGGTCCATTGGTTGGTCAACAGAGAGTTGTTCAATTACCATGTGTTTGTGAGGATCTTGGAATTTCTTTTGGTATTCAGCTCCAGTTCCAGGGAACTATGGTCTGATAGTATGCAGGGGGTAACTTCAGTTCCTTTGCATTTACTTAATCCTGTTCTATAAACTAGAAAGTGATCTATTTTAGAGAATGAACCATGAGTACCTGGGAAGAAGGTATATTCTGGCTTTGTAGGGTAAAAAATTCTGTAGGCATCTATTAAGTGATTTGCTCAAAAGTTTGATTTGTCTCAAGTATTTCCTTACTGACTTTTTTTCTATTTGATCTGTCAATTTGTTAGAGTGAATTATTAAAGTCCCCTGCCACTATTGATTCATGGTTATCTACCTTTTCATGTGCAGTAATGTTTGTTTTTCATATAGTTGGGTGCATTAGAGTTTGGTGCATAAATATTTATGGTTATTTCTTTCTCTGGGATAGTTCCCTGTACGAGAATATAATAACCTTTTTTATCTCTTTTAATCAGTTTTGGTGTGAAATCTACTTTATCTGCAAACAAGATAGCCACTCCTGCTTTTTTGCAGTTTCCTATGGCATGGAGGATTGTTTTCCTACCCTTTATTTTCAGTCTATGGGTTTCCTTTTGAATTAGGTGTGTTTCCTGTATGCAGCAGATTGTAGGATCTTGCTTCTTGATCCAGTTTGCTAGTCTGTATCTTTTAATTGGCCCATTGAGTCCATTGATATTAATGGTTATGACTGATATGTCCCTACTCAGAGCTGCCATGTTTCCCTGTTCTTGGCTTTTTTTCTTCTGTGCTTTTCCCCTTTTCTATTTAGTTTCTTGTTTGCCTCAATGAATTCACTGTCCTGGGTGTCATGGGCATGGAATTTTCTGTGTTTTTATCCAAGATATTCTTTAGAATGTTTTGGAATGTAGGTTTAGTATTTGTGACGTTTTTCTGGTGTTCTTTATCATGGAAGTGTCTTATTTCCCCATCTATTCTGAAAAATAGTTTTGCAGGATACAACAGTCTAGGTTGGAGGTTGTTTTCCTGCAGTGCTTGAAATACTTCCCTCCAGGCTCTCCTTGCATTGAGTGTTTGTGTTGAAAAGTTTGCTGTGATCCTAATGGGCTTCCCTTTGTAGGTGATTTTCTTCCTTTCTCTCACTGCTTTCAGCATTTCATTCTTTTGTTGTACATCTGGAACCTTGATAATTACATGTCTAGGTATAGATATTTTTATGTCATGGAATTTTAGAGTCCTATAGGCCTCATCTGGATGTCTATTTCTTTTCCTGTGAAGCTTTCTGTTGTTTTCTCTGACCATAGCTTTATTATGTCTTTTACACTGTCTCCTGCTTCCTCAGTGACTCCAATCAGTCTTATATTATTTTTCTTTGAGTCATCTAGAAGCTGTTGGATTGATTTCTCCTGGTCCCTTGCTCTTTTCCATAGATTATATCTTTCCTGCTTATTGGCTGCTATGCTGTCCTCTAGGTCTGAGATTCAGTTCTCTGCTTCATTCATCCTATTTTGCAAGCTTTTGTTCTTCTTCATTATTCCCTGGAGCTCTGCTTGAAGCTGTTTAAAAGGTTCCGTCACTTCTTCTATGTTGGATTCTATGATTTCACTCATCTCTTCTTTAATGATATCTTTCACTCTGGACAGTATCTCTGTTTTAATCACAGATATGAATTCTGATTTACATTGTACTAAATCTGCTTTATATAACATCTCCAAGAGTCCTGGTATTTGAGTTTCAGTTTGCCCTGTTTCCCTTTTCTCTGAATTTCCCTGTGATGGTGATCTTTCTGTCTGATTTTTATACATTTTCTATTTCTACTCTTGTTGTTACTAATGCTGTTTGTTTGATTCTTTTCCTGATGACAGGGCCGTGTCTGTTGCAGGTCTCTTTCTTTCTATTATCTGGGGCCCTTTGGATGTAGCACCTTTCTGAGGTGTCCTCCTTGAATCTCTAATGACCCTTCACAGTTCTCAGTTCTAACACATCATGGGAGGAATTTGAGCAGAATAATCACATCTTCCTTGTTACCATACTACAGTCAGTACCAGTATCAGCATTACACACAGTAAACAAAATGAAAAGTTTTGTTAATTTCAATTTTGAAGACTTTGAGCTCATGAGTTACCTCTATATCCATATGCCAAAATTTAGAATTAATCAGATCTTAAATGTACCCCCAGACCCGTTTGGGGATAAAAGGTCACTTGGGGATCAGGGAGGTGGGGAGACAGGAGGACAGTGCAATACAGTTAGCAGATTTATGAAGATCACTTAGAATCAAGTACCTCACATATGCCAGTGGGTAATAGAGGATAAAAGGATGCATATAAAACAGTACCAACTGTATTCTGTAAGACCAATGGAGACTTTGCACACCTTCATATAATAGTACAGGAGAAGAAATAGGGCAGCCTGAGTCTTTTACTTCTGGGTATTGCTTCTGAGAGGAAGATAGGAAATGGTGTGGGGACAAGAGTTGAATAGAGGGATCTGGGAGTAGATGGCAAAATAGAAGCTAGATTCCCTTTTTTTTAAATGTTGCCTGTTCTCTGGGTGCTGCTCTGGTGTGGAGGGATGCAGCAAATGGCTCCGGGCTCCTCTCCAGTCTGGTCCTCACACACAGCTCCGGCATGGGGTGGGAGCCAGCCATTCGGCCTCAATCCTCCACTGTGGAAATGGTGCCCAGGAGTACCTGAGCCTCCAGGGTGGGGCAGGGCTGTTCGGCAGGCCTCAGTCCTCCAAGCCAGGAATGGAATGGCACCTGGGGTACCTGAGTCTCCAGGGTGGAGCAGGCTGGTTGGCAGGCCTCAGTCCTCCAATCTGGGAATGGAATCCAAAAGAATATTTTTTAAAAACCTGCACCCATATTGCATTCTGCCCCACATTTGGAAACTTTATGCCTCATTTTACATTTTCTGTACTGACTATCTCTTCACATGTTAATGCAGTGTTTTATTTTTTAGTCTTTATTCTAGAGGTATGAGTGACTTTTGCACCATGTTTACAATACTAGAGCATTCTGAATTGTATAAATGTCATTAGTCTAGCCAGTGATTTTTACACTTCCTAGTGCTTTTTTTCTTCTAACATCCACTTCATTCTGATTAAATAAGTCTGTTTAGTATATTTTTAGCACATGTCAGGTATACATTCTCAGCTTTCACTTGTCTAGGAGTGTCTCAATGTCTCATTTATTTCTAAAGAAGACCCTTGCCAGCCATAGTATTCTTAGTTGGCTTTCTTCAGGATTGAGAAAATATTATGCTCCTGACTCCTGGCCTAAAAGATTTCTACTGAGAACTCTGCTGTGGTGGTGATGAGGGCCTGCCCATCAGTAGCTTCACTAACCTGGTGCTGAGTTTTAAATTGAAATCTTGTTGTTACTGTCCTGTCCTACCCTGGGAAATAGAGTTTGGCTTTCCAAGGTTGGAGATGTGCTCATCAAGTCAGCCCCTAATTTTCACAGCTACAAAAACCCTCACAGTTTTCTAAGGGAACTGCCAAGGGCCATCCTGCAGCTATGTACAGTGCTGGTTGAAACATAGTTCCCTTTCACTGGGTGATTATATACCCAATAATTAATCACCCTGGTGACTATATATTGACCTGAGCACTGACTTAGAAATTGCTGTATGCCTAAGGTTGGAGGATGGGTAATTAGATTGTTTATAGGCCCAAAGCTAGTTGGTACCTGAGTCCCACAATAGCAGGGTCCTCAAAACTTAAGGTAGAAAGTATCCCAGGACTACTCCAAGGCTGGCAAAGATATAAACCAAAATTCAAATCTGTCCCACTAACAGGCAGGTCTAAAGTTCCAAGAGCTCAGTACATGGGTAAAGGCCTAGGGCAGAGGACATGGGGCTCTGCCCAGCATTGGGTCTCACTGTGGAATACTCAATGCCATGTTTCAAATCTGTCCTGTACTAATTCCTTCTCCCTCCCCTAAGTATGAGGTATTGACCTCTAAGCAGCATGCCATTAGAAGAAAGATGACAGGAATCACTTTCTCCTTTCTGCCTTTTCCAATGTGTTTTTAATAGTAAAGTAAAACCAACCACTGTAGCTTCCCTAGCTTTCTTGGCCTCTTTAGCTTCTGTGAAGGTAGCTGGTTGTGTAGACAGCTGTTTGAATTACTATTTGTAGAGACTAATATTGGGAGATCTTATTTATTTGCATCTTCCTCCACTTTTTTTCTCAGCCCACATTTTAAAATTCTGTTTTAATTCCTAGTATATTATCTCAACTTTTTTTTTTTTTGGTGGTACCAGGGATCGAACTCGGGCCCTTGTGCATCCAATTTAGGTGCGGTACCACTTGAGCTAAACCCCTGGCCCTCTAGTATATTATCTATTAATACAAAACAACATAAAAATCTCTTTGGAGTTCTAAATAATTTTTGAGGGTGCAAAGTAAAACTAAAAGTTGAGGAAATACTACTTTACCCAGTCAGATCCTTATAATGTTGAGTACGGACTTGTTTTATTGAATTATTCATAGGTACTAGAGATCAAACCAGGAGGCATTTACTGTTGAGCTATACATCTAATCCTTTTTATTATTTTGTGTCTTTGTTTTTGAGATAACCATTGCAAAGTTATACAGGTGGGACTCAAATTTGTGATCCTTTTACCTTAGCCTCCCTTGAAGCTCATATTACAAAGATGTGCCATTGTGCCTAGCTCTGCTGAGAGTTTTCAATCTTACTTACATAAATAAGGATAAAAGTTTTTTTAAAGTACTTTTAGTATTACATTAATTATACTATAGAAGTAACTACATTTTCCATGAATGGCCCATTTTTAATACCATGGAATTTCTGTCCTATAATTAATGAAATAAGTTAACCCAGGAGGTAGACAAGAATAGAATTTCCCCCTATCATAACAGATTTTTCCCCATTTAATGACTATTTTTCTTACTTATTTAGCAGTTGAAATTAAATATGTTCACATTCATTTAATTTGTATTGCTCTTTTATTACAGTGTTATCTGCTGCAGTTTGTATGTGGGAAAGTCTTCCATAGCTCCACATTTTAAAGGCTTGGTCCTTAGCCTAACACACTGCAAATTGGTGGAAACCCTGACAAACAGGGCCTACTAGAAGGTCTTGAGGTTATGGGGGCACAGTCTTGAAGGGAATCGTGAGACCTCAGTCTTTCTCTCCCTGTCTACTTCCCTGAGTGACTGCTTTCCCATAGGCACCCACTGGGATGTTAGCTCCTCCAAAGCAATAAGCCACTGAGACCTCTAAAACTATGAGCCAAAATGAACAGTTTACCTCTATAAATTAATTGTCTCAGGGTCTCAGGTATTTCTGAGGCAACAAAAATCTGACCAACACAAAAAATTTGTACAATTTGCTGTTCTTATACAGCTGACAGTGTGGGAGAGCCTTTGGAATTCATTTGCAGGAGGAGCTTAGGAAAGCCTGGAGAAGAATGTGCTAAGTGAAGTGTAGGGCTTTGAAAACCAAACTGCTGAGAGGGATGTAGGAAGTGAAAACACTACTGATGATGTTACAGATGGAAATAAGGAGTCTGTTGAAAATTAGGGCCAGAGATTGAGCCTAATGGTTCTGGCATCTGCCTTGCAAGCACAAGGTCCTGAGTTCAATCCCAGGTATGAAAGGAAGGAAGGAAGGAAGGAAGGAAGGAA
>PVIC010028816.1:9010-23079 GCA_004025085.1 Thryonomys swinderianus
ATTGTGCACTGAGTTCATAGTCCCACAACATTGACCAATGAAATTGTAAATCAAGGAAGAAAGTTTTATTGTAAAAAAAGGAGAAGTGGCCCTGAGTGGGTGGTCACGGAAGCCCTTTATCAGGAGTAATTTATACAGCAAAGTCACAATGGGGGTCAAGCTACAATCAGCCAATAGGATTATAAGTACAGCTGTATAGCCAGTATTGATCCAACAAGAAAATGACTACATAGCAAGGGTATATAGAATAATCAAAGGGATTCTTAGAAATGGAGGGGGTCCAGATGTTCTGGTCACCCAACCTGTGCATCTGAGGCCTAGCTGGGCCCACAGGACCAGGCAGGCTAATTACAATATATCTGAAGTTTCTATTTCTAGGGAAGTACACAGGGCTTACTGTGGCTTGTCCATCCTGAGGCCCAGTTGTCTTCAGATTTGCCTCTAGCCATGATTCTGGCATCTTTATTGTTTGTGCTAACTTCTTGAAGGCCTAGTTCCTCTCTGTCAGTTTCTATCTAACTTAGCAGTCTGTGATAGTATGCACATTCTTACTGACTACCAGGTTGCAATCAAGCCATTTATTCACATGTTTGAAGTTGCAGTATGCCGCCCACCAGTCTCGGTGCTTAGCAGTGGAAGAAGAAATTACAGGTGAAAAGAACCAGAGCCCAGAGCTGTAGGTTTGTTGTCTTCAAGACTTAGGATTTTATTTTTCTTGACTGAGTTTTCTAGAAGAGAAAAGGGCTGGAGTGACTTTTTTTGTCTTGAAGCTGCTGTTATATGCAATTTTTTTGTTGTTGTTGTTGAGACAGGGTCTCACTTTGTAGTCCAGGTTGGCCCTGAGCTCACTACGTAGCCCAGGCAAGCCTGGAACTCAGCAATCCTCCTGCCTCTGCCTCCTGAGTGCTGGGATTACAGGCGTGAGCCACCATGCCCGTCTGCAATTTTTAAATGTTGATTTCCTTTTCTCCTTATTACCTAGTTTGTTTGTTTTGGTTTTGGTTTTTGATCTTGCTTATTTTCCTTCCTAAGATTTATTTTGGTCCCTTAGTCTTAAAGAGGTGCAGAAGACCTGATGGTCTAACTTTATATAACTTCTTCAGACTTAGGAGAGGTATGTATCTGGCCTAACCAAGGCAAAAAGCCTTGTCCTGACTGATCTAAAGGCAATGTAGGTGTAATCAGGTTCTGTATCTTGATTATCTAAAGAAGAGGGCAAGGTCATGGGAAACATTAGAACTAATGTTAATTAGAACAATGGCTTACACAACATAAAAAGTTTTTAATGTGCAATATCTTAGCCAGAAAAATGCGAATTTTTTTTAAACCAGTGTTTTAGAGAAGCAGGTTACTTACTGGTCAGCCACTGGGGTTTAGAGAAGAGTTGAAGCTTACTGCATCGGGTTGTGAACATAGATATTGTAATGCAGAAGGCACAGCTGCAAAGTTCCTAGGAATCTAAAGGCAATATTCTGTTTTGCTAATAGCACAGGTTAAATCTTGTACTACTTACTGTTATAATATATAAGATCACTTGGTTTCATAGAATGACTTTTAAAACTATTATTTAAGTTTAGTAATGAAATACCCTCTGTAGTATTATTTAGAGCTTTTTGTGTATAGTTAATAAAAAGATTTAATATACCCTGTTACATTTTCACGTCTTACTTGAGAAATAAAGATAGAAGCCAGGTAATCATAATAGTAAAAAACTGTCCTGGTCTATCAATGCTGTAAGACTGGCTTATCTGTGGTTTTAACCCACCACCCTTGGACCCATGGGTACCTACTGTTCATCTTCTTTTCTACCCTAAAGGCAACTAAGACCATAGGTTTGTGCCACAGAACCACTGGGTACCATTTGGGGCTGGCAATTTTATCCTACCACTGGACCTCTAGTCAGTAGCAAACAAATTAGTGTCTCTTCATACAATGGTGAGTTATAGCTCTGGGTGGGTGTCTAGCCTGTATTTGAGGACACACTGCTCTACTTATCATCGATCTTTTTTTTCCAACACCTCAACAAAAGAGTGCTAAGCTGGCTGGGTTGTTTCTGAGTAGTTTTCAATCAGACGTGCTTATTCCAGACATGAAAATACTTATCGATGAATTGATGATTATCTTTTATCATAAGAGTTGTAGGAGTCTGGGGTAGACCGGGATCTCTGTATTTTCATATTTGAATATTAATTGTGGGTAGAGAAATTTTTTTTATCATAGTCCTTTTGATGAAGACTCCTATTTATTACCCACCAAGAGACATTACATCTGGTAGGAAATTTTTTTTTTTTGAGTCTTCACGCCCAGAATTATATGTGGTTACTGGGGATCAAACTCAGGACCTTGCACTTGCGAGGCAGGCACCGGAACCACTGAGCTAACCCTCCGGCCCCTGGTAGGAAATTTTAACATTGGTACTATATTTTGAACTGTTTGATAAAATGTTGAAGCTATATACAATTACCTCCCTTGTAGGAGATATTCACCGTGATTGCTCAGGTGCACTAGAAGTAGGCATTTGTCCACAAACCCAGCATGAATCTTTGTTCATGTTTTTGGCATATATCTGGGACTTGTCAAGGAAAACATCAGCTCCCTCATTAAAGAGTGGTGTAAGGGTTCAGAAAAAAGTGACTGACTTTGACTTTAGATGGCTATAAATTATAGGTATAGCTGGAGACTGCCAGCAGGAGCTAGGGTGATATTTGCAGCCTCTTTTTATATTTAGCCTAGCTTTTAAGTTCATATTACTATTTATCCATATATAACTTTAGTTATACTTCCCTACTGAGTGGTTAAGACAAAGTGAGACTTGTGTTAATCAAAATCATTTCTCTCTAGGGCTGGAGGGTTAGCTCAGTGGTTCCGGCGCCTGCCTCGCAAGCGTAAGGACCTGAGTTTGATCCCGGTTACCACATATAATGCTGGGCGTGGTGGCTCACGCCTGTAATCCCAGCACTCGGGAGGCAGAAACAGGAGGATTGCTGAGTTCGCGGTGGCTTGCCTGGGCTCCATAGTGAGCTCAGGGCCAGCCTGAACTACAAAGCGAGACCCTGTCTCCAAAAAGCAAAAAAAAAAATAATAATAATAATTTCTCTCTCTCTCTGTATATATATACACGTATATGTGTGTGTGCATATTATATATCCATATGTATATGCATACATTGTAGTTTATAGGTCACAACCATGGCATGGCACAGTGCAAAGGATGAAAGATTATTCATAGCCAATGCCCAATCCAAACCCCAAGAAGGCCCAAAAGAGCAACCCTTAACTCCTGCCCTCAGCATGAGAAAGTCTCATAAAAGCCCCAACCTGAAGCTTCTGAGGCTTTTTATTGATAGAACCAGGAAGCAAGAATAAAAACAAAGGAATAACATCTGTGCAGGAATTCATGTAAGGAACAGGGGACAGACTGGGAAAGATGAGGGTGTTTCGTGACATGACTGACTACAAGACCGAGCTAAGTGATAAGGACAAAGCTCAGCTGAAGCCTTCATTCCTTAAGGCAATGTATTTGATCCTACTTAGACTTGTCCTGTTGGGTATCTTTTAATCTTTAACCATGCATTCCAAAAAGCACCTTACCTCTCTCTGCATGTTGATCTCATACATACTTCTAGCCAATACATATAAATACGCAATGCAGGCTTCCCGGGCATTACTTTGGGGGCCATGGTGCCTCTTAGCTCTTTTAGTTTGATTTTTCCTCTACCATTTGTGTCATCTGTCGAGACAGGCCATGGTCTTGATTGACTATATGGCTTCCCTTGGCAGCACAGGGACATTTTCTTCTTTAGTGAGCCTCTTTTAAGCACGCCATACACTGGTTTATTCCTCTCTTCTGGGCTTGAACAGTCTCCCTGTTCGGGAAGTCAGGGCGATTCACCAAAGTTGTAGAATCTTTTATAAGGGTCCCATCACATCTGTAAGCTTTGACCCTATTACCCCTCACTCTATAGCACTTTAAGTTTGGCTGTCCTCAAAACCTGTGCGATAAATTTTTTATTTGAAAACCCCTGACAGAGTCAGAAGTCTATAAGGACAAAAAATTAAAAAGAATTTGTTGAGTTCAGAAGAACTACTTTTAAATGAAATAGCTAAAGGTATTTTAAGCAACTATTAAAGTAAATTAATAGGCAGACAATAAGATAATATAAAGCAATTACGTTAAATAAAATAAAGCACATTCTTAGATGTATTGGCATGTTAAGAATAATCATTTTTATGAATAATTATTTTATGGTTGTAAGTTTATAATGATAAATAGACTAGTCAAGATCTTTTCCAGACATTATCAGTTAGCTCACCTTTTTGTGCATAAGTCATGACAGTATTTTCCGTAATACTGTAAGGTACTCTGAGTACTTTTCCTGTTAGTTAACACTATAGACTTATAACCAGTAAGAGTCAGAGGGAGGAAAGGGAGAGGAGCTTTGATGCCTTCTCTTTATACCTCTGGCAAAAAATCAACTTTTTTTTTTTTTTTTGAGACAGGGTCTCGCTTTGTAGTTCAGGCTGGCTCTGAGCTCACTATGTAGCCCAGGCAAGCTTTGAACTCAGCAGTCCTCCTGCCTCTGCCTCCTGAGTGCTGGGATTACAGGCGTGAGCCACCATGCCCGGCAAAAAAATCAACTTTTAAAACTCTTCTATCTTAAATCAGTCCCATGTTCATAAAATATAACTGAAGACGATGTTTTAAGAACAGGTACTCAGTTATCTATAACCTTATAAGATCTACTACATATGTCTTTAAGATCCCTCTTGTGTGCAAGAAAGAGAGAATAGACAAGATCCTTTTTGCAAGGTCAGACAGGCAGAGCTGCTGCCTCATCCTGGGTCCCACTATGTGCAGGGCTGGGAGCCCCCAGACTGCCTAGGACAATGCAGGGCTCACACTGCATGTGCAGTCTGTCCCCTTTTGCAGAGCCAGAACTACCCGTGGGGGCAGCTCTGCCCTGTACAAGAGAGTCAGAATCATCCACAACTGTGGCAAACTGTCCCATTTCCTCTCACTGACTAGTCCAGGCGTCCCTGTTAGTCACATAGAAATCTGAGGTATTCCAACCTTCATCAACAGATCAAGGAAACAGGAAAAGGAGTTGTACACAAGAGCTAGAGTTTACTTAAAAATCTACTACAGGGCTGGAGATTTAGCTTAGTGGTTCCGGCACCTGCCTCACAAATGCAAGGTCCTGAGTTCGATTCCCAGTAACCACATACAATGCTGGGCAAGATGACTCACGCCCACCAGCAGTCAATTCCACATACCACATACCACATACCACAGTGCCGGGCGTGGTGGCTCACGCCTGTCATCCCAGCACTCAGGAGGCAGAGACAGGAGGATTGCTGAGTTCGCAGCGGCTTGCCTGGGCACCATAGTGAGCTCAGGGCCAGCCTGAACTACAAAGGGGGACCTTGTCTCAAAAAGAAAAAAAAAAATCTACTACAAAGATCTTTATATTTAGGGAACCTGCTACACACACACACACACCTAGAATCTGCAGAGAGTTTTAAAAGTTCAGAAATTAACTACCAAGCACCCATCAGTTTAGACAGGGAGATAAACTTACAGCCACAATTGTAAGACGACCATCATCAACTATGAGAGGAGGAGGAGGAGGAGGAGTAGTAAATAAACTAGATTAGTGAAGCAGTCCTTGAAGGCTTCAATAAGCAGCACCACAGCACCGGGACTCAGGCAGCGGCGGCTGGAGCTGAGAAGGGCCACGGGCAGCGGCGTCCTTCCCACTGGGCTGGAGGCCTCTAAAACACACGGGCCGCAGGCTCCCTTCCCTTCGCTTCTCACCACACTCCTCCATGCTCCACCTCCCCGCCTCTCCCTGGCAGCTCATGCCAGGGACAAGTGAAAGGATTTGAGACAGGGAGACAGGGAAAGAAAGAAATGAAAAGCCTTTCGGCTGAGCTCACCAAAGTCGAGGTTCCTGCGAGTCCTGGCCTCCTTGTAAGTCTTGCGGCAGTCATGAAGATACATGTCCCTGGGCGGTATCTGAGGGTCCCTGAGGCTAAAATAAAGAACTTAACCCACCCTTTTTCTGGAGTAAGCATGCAGGTTCACCAATCCCTGTTGCAGAAAAAGAATGTTCAGGAAATAAAAGAAGGGCTATTAGAGATACAGGAAGTCCTCAAGAGTGCAGTACAAGAGATCAGAGACATGAGATGCATTAAGAGCTGGAGTATATTTAAAGTATATTTAAAGGGGTGTCTGTCAGCGGGTGACCTAGGATGTGTCTTCTCACTGTAGGGTAACAGTGCAAGCCATCTACCTATGTTCAAGGTTGAGACATGCAGCCCACCAATATTCCTGCTTCCTTGAGGGTTGAGAAAATACAATTTAGAGATGAAAAACATAGGTCTAGAATCTGGATTTGCCAACTTACTGTCTTAAACATTTTTAGGATTTTTTTTTTGAGACAGGGTCTCGCTTTGTAGTTCAGGCTGGCTCTGAGCTCACTATGGAGCCCAGGCTAGCTGCCACAAACTCAGCAATCCTCCTGCCTCTGCCTCCCGAGTGCTGGGATTACAGGCATGAGCCACCACGCCCGGCACTAGGATTTTATTTTTGATTTAGTTTTCTGGAAGGGAAAAAAGCTTGAGTAATTTTCATGTCTTGAAGCTGCAGTGAATTCTCAATTTTATCTCCTTTCCATTTAGTTCTTTACTATGTTTTAAATATTACCTTAGAGCAACTTATCTCTAGGAGTTAGATATACATATACTTTTTTTTTTTTTTTTTTTTTTTACTTTTTTTCAGACAGGGCCTCCCTTTGTAGTCCAGGCTGTCCCTGAACTCACTACTAGCCCATGTTGGCCTTGAACACGCAGAATCCTCCTGCCTCTGCCTCCCGAGGGCTGGGATTATAGGCGTGAGCCACCACACCTGGCTAGATATACATATAGACTTTAAAGGTTTTTGAAAGATGTAAAACTTGTAGTATTGAGCTGTTTTTAAACATTGTCAGCCAAATCACAGCAAACCATGGAATTTAAAATTTGATATTCAGGCCAGAAGATCTTTATATTATATGCAAGGATCCTATCCTCATAACAGATATCTGTGGTGGGCTTCATGGGGTAGAAAAATATCTGTATTTATTGCAAAATCTTGGGAGAAGAGAGGCCATAATCTTGGTATAACTCACAAAGCTCTTCTAACCCAGAACAGGTCAAAGATCACTGCTCCAGATCTATGATGTTAATTATTTTTTACAAACTCCTAAAGTTACTGAAATGGCTACCGCCTCTGTGTAACAAGACAAGCGGAGCCCAGCAAGTTGTGCCTAGACGCCTCATCTCAAACAGGTTTGATCCACAGATATGAGGAGCTTCTCAGTTCAGTCTTCACCTGTTAGACATGAAAGGACCACCTGAAATAAACATGTCTCTTCCTTCCTTTTATAATTTTTCTAAATTCGTAAAGCTAGCCAAGATAGTATACAGCTTTCATTACCCCTAGTCAAGTACCCTTTCACTACCTTATAAAGTTTACAGAAATTTTGTAAGTACCTTTTCTTGATGTTCCTAAAGCTGTTCCAAATGTGAGGAGCTTCAGAATTATGGTCTAGCCAAATAACAACGAATTTGAAATATATTGGGTAATTGAGGGCATACTCCTAACAAAAGGAAAAGGAAAGTAAGACTCAGAATGATTCCTAGTAAGCTCTTAGTTACGTTTCTTGTTGCTGAGACAAAATACCCAACATCCAAAGTTAAAGGAGGAAAGGTTTATTTGACTCACAATGTATAGAGATTTCAGTTCATAATTGGCTGACTCCAAGGCCGGCTGGCATGGCAGATGGGCATCATAGAGATGAAACAGTTCATGGTGGGCAGAAGGTAGTAAAGCAAGCAAGCAAGCAAGCGTGGAAATGAGCCTCTTTCTGTCCCTTATATTGTAGTAGGCTACCAGGATTAGGGCAGTCCCAATCAATCAGTAGACTGATTTAATATCCCTCCACCCTTAATTTTAGCACCTTTAATCATAGCATTGCACCATGAATGAGTCACACACTCTAGATTCAAACACCTCTGAAAAGGCCCACCTATAACTGCACGAGGCTTTTGGGGGAAAAGGAGATTACTCACTATCATAACTGTTCCATCCTTGAGCAACATTCATTGACTGTCTGTTCTAGTCAATGAAAAAGAATACTCATTCAATAACTGCCAATCTCTAACAGCCTATTAGTTTTGAAAAGTTTTTTTGTGTTCCATTAACAAAAGAAACATAAGCCAAAAGATTTTGTCCACAGGTTTGCAATCTACTACAAAATAAGGATTTCTAAAAATAATTCATGACTAAGTCTGGGTCAAGTAGGTCTCCAAACTGAAAATGATTGCTGCTTAAAAGCTCCAGTGCAAATTGATGGTACATGTGAAGTTTATTTAGAATTTATTTTTTTCTAGTACTGGGGATCGAACTCAGGATCTTGCATTGCCAGGCAGGCACAGTACCACTGAGCTAAATCTCTGGCCTAGTAAACATGAAATATATTGCACACTTCCCCATAGAAATAATATTCTAAAAGATAGATCCATAGCGTAGTTCCTGAAAGCTTATTTAAGGGCCAATGTTGCTTAACCAAAGTGCTGAACGTGTAGAAGACTCTTAACAACCTAGTCTCTGGATGGAAAAAAAAAATTGATGCCAGGTTGTGAGTGGAAACTCTAGGAGTATATATCCCTCCAGAGTTTCATGGTCAAGGATTTGTACCCAACACCTACAGTGAGGATGGCCTCTTCCTGCCTCCCTCTCTTCATGGACAATGGAAATAATATTTACTGATGGCCTTTCTTAATGTCAAAACTGACCTTTTAATAAGCTAATCCTGAATTATACTGCAAACAGTAGTATTTTTTGTCAAGCCCCATAGTGTTTTCCTAATTATAAAAAGTAATAGTATGTTATTGTAAAAAATAAGGTTGTACAAAAAAAATTTTTAAAGTTAAAAAAAAATAATAAGGTTATACAGAAAAGCCTAAGCAGGAAATAAGAAAACCAACTATTCATAGATATCCTTCCACTATACTTTTATCCTTATACTTTCTTCTTACAAAAGTGCAATTGTATTGTGAACACTTCTTTTAGTCTGTTTTTATTTTCAGTTAAAAATACATCAGGGGCATTTTCTCTGTCAATAGATATACATCACGTTCACCTTTTTAATGATTATCAGGAGTGTAGTCAGAGGAAACGGCACCCAGTGGCAATGTAATGTGTTTGTGCCTTTTCTCTCTATACAGATGGTACCACTGCACTAGACTTCTCAAAAACTAGCACGTGGGTAGTACTCTCCAGAGCAGACTAATGCAGGGAATTCATCACCTCCTTTTGCTAAGTCCTTAGGTTACACAGTTTCCTACCCGATGGCCTTATAGAAATTCATTTCCCAGTCTTTATTGAGAATTTCAATTTTTGGTTAATAATAATATCACTATTTTCAAGGTAAGTGGTGCCCTTTTAATTTCCACATGGCAGCTTTGATTCTAATATATTGTCCCAAGTAATTACTCTGTAAGATTTTTGAGTTCTCCTTTCAAAGCCTTGCCAGCAGCTTGTGGGAAAAACCAGAATTTCTGAACAAAACAATTCAAAACAAAGCAAAAAATATTAGCCTCCCCTGTTCAGCCAACCCCTTCCCCACCACACACAGAAGACGCAAAAGGAAGTAAGTGTGCTGGGTGAGAGGTGAAATGCTGGAGATAAGAATGACCTTGACAAGCCATGGGAAAATCCTTCATGAGTCCCGGGGAAGGTTCTCTAAGCGTAAAAGAGACTGAAGTTTAAACCTCGAATGGCTAAAACAAGCTTTGCCAGGCTCACCTCCGATCTCACCACACCTTGAAGAGCTGTTATTGTGCCTTTTGGCTCCAGTCCCACCAGAGTCTCTGTGAACTCCTACATGCCCTGAGGTTAAAGTGCCAGCTCTGCCTGTGGGGCCAGAACATGCCTATGAGACACAGGGTGAGGCAGCAGTGCAAGTCCTGAAGGAAACGCACTAATCAGGGACTCAAGGGCCTGAGCTCGGCTTCTAACTCTCAGAAGCCGCTCAGTCTTTACCCCCCCCCCTTCCATCTTGGTGAAAGGAAGAGTTTGAGTTTCAAAGGTTTGACCCTTCCTTCTCACTGTACAATTTTATGCCTCCCTGATTCTAGGTCATTGGTTATCTCATGCCAAAGCTTGGAGCCCCATGGCCCAGGGGAGGAAACTGAGAGAGAAGTTTGTCCAGGGTACCACAGCTCACTCATGGTAGAGCTGAGCTTTGAGCCCAGCCCAGGCTGGCTTCAGTGTCTGTACTTACTGCCAAAGTGAATGACGTGACGATACCGTCGAGCTGGGGAGACAAGCAAGGGATAAACGTACCAGGGGAGACTCCGGCAGGGAAATGACGTTTGAGTCACGTGGTGCCGAGCGAGCAGGCAGAAAAGGGGAGAGGACAGCCCAGGCCCCACGAGACAGCAAGAACAAAGGCATGAAGTGAGAAAGTGGCCTTTTTGAGGACTAGCGATTGTTCCTAAACAGCAGGGCCAACAGCTGTGTGGGAACTTCACTTGCAAAGAGTCAAGTGTGAGGCCCGATTTGAAGAGCTTCGCAATCCACATTAATTTGTTGTACAGACAGCAAGGAGCCCCTTTCAGTTCCCAGGGTCCCACGCAAGGTAAACTCACTTCTCCTTTCTCCATCTGCTTCTTGGCCCTGGCACTATAGTTAGAGTTCGGGTTTGGATAACTTCACTTCTTTGAACTTGAAAAGCAAAGGATGCACAGTTGCTCAAAGGCAGAAGTGTTACCCAGAAGCGTTTCACCTCCGATTCAGGGCTGCTCTTCCACCTGGCAGGCCTGGATCCAGGGAACCCACGTGGAGGCCAGCAAAGAGTCACTTTTCCTTAAAATCTGAGGAGGACTCGCTACAAAAGAGGCCCTTGGACTTGTCAGAGGGAAGTTAATAGATGCTGGAGCTTAACTCTGAGACGTGGCTCTTGCAGCTCTTGAGCCTACTCTTTCCTGGACACACCTGTAGGCAGTCTTACCAAACACATCCGAAAGTTCTCCTCCTCCTAAGCCGAAGACCTATAGGTACACCACAGGACACCTGTTCTATGGCATCAGTGGCGACCACAGAGGAAGGCGCTATTGGAGGACCAACCTTCTCAAGGCCCAAGGGATACAGTCACAGGAATATCCATCCAGAAGCACTAAGCATTCAAGATATGGAATACCAAAAAAACCCTCTGTGAACTCGATTCAAATGCAAGCTGAATCCTCGGTGACTGTGTGATTCTGGGCAAATTCATACTCCTTTTTTGTCCAAAGGCTGTGACAAATCCATCCCAACACTGTAATTAACTTATGTGTTGTAAACTGCGTAGTTGGAGAGAACTAATGCTATTATCAACCCCTGGGGAATGGAAACCACTGAGGTTCGTCAGGGACACACCATCAGCCGGAAACCACTTAGCACACAGCTGTGTTGTCATTCTGGGGGGAGGACAGGCAAAGTGCAGAAGGGTCTGGTCAGTTTCTGCTAGGACTGGTTTGGGCAGGAGATGGTGCCTCCCCGTTCCTCAGGCATGTACCTTCATGAGCGATCTCTGGACCCAAGCTCCACCTTCAGGCTCTGCAAGTGGGACACGCTCAGAGCCTCTGGGGTCCAGAAAGTGCTAGCTGTGCCTGGGAATAGGGGAAGGAGGTAAATTTTTTTTTTTTTTTGAGACAGGGTCTCTCTGTGTAGTTCAGGCTGGCCCTGAGCTCACTATGTAGCCCAGGCAAACCTCGAACTCGGCAATCCTCCTGCCTCTGCCTCCCGAGTGCTGGGATGACAGGCATGAGCCACCACGCCTGGCACTGTGGTATGTGGTATTGATTGCTGGTGGGCATGAGTCACCACGCCCAGCATTGTATGTGGTTACTGGGGATCGAACTCAGGACCTTGCGCTGGAGCCACTGAGCTAAGTCTCCGGCCCAAAGGAAGTAAATTTTAACACATGCCTTATAAAATATTTGCTTTTGTTTTATTTTGGGTGAACGCAATTTCCCAAATAAATCAACCCTAGTGGGCTCCTGTCTTTTTGACATTCTGCTCAGGATTCAAGTTCCAGGGTAAGAGTATTCTGAGCCTAGTCTGGGAAAGGCTGACAGAAAAATCACTGATATTTATGGTGTATTTTATTCTCTATCAGGCGCTGTTCTAAACGCCATGTCTGCTCACAGTAACCCCTATGAGGCAGATGCGGTTAGAATTCAGAAACAGATACACAGAGTTGAGTTACCCATCCAAGCTCAGCGGATGGTCTAGCGGCAGAGCTGGGATTCAAAGACAGGCCAGTGTGGCAGCACCAAACTATCTAGCTCCCTCTGAATATCCCAAGGGAAGGAGATAACCAAGGGAATGTGGAGTAAATGAAGCAACAGAATGGATCCTAGGAGAGAAAACCCACAACCCCTCCCTCAGGATTTGGAATGGTTAGGGGGTAAGGAGGCCTTGGAGGGTCTAGAAGTTCATACTCAAGTTTCCATCCTTTCCTTTGGCAGCAAGGAGAAAAAGACAACAGAGGAGTTGTAACAACAGATTAGGTGAAAATAAATCAAAGAGACTAAAAGTTTCTGGACAAGAAGCCCCCAAATGAAGAAATTCTGATGGAGATAAAGCGCTTGTGAAAGTATAACTCGACACACAACAAAGAATCCAAATACTAAAGAGCTTGGAGAAGCTGGGGGTGGTATAACAAGAGGGAAACTGAGGCAGGAGAACTGCAAGTTCGAACCCAGCCTGGGCAACTTAGAGGGATACTGTTACATAGTTTGAAAAAGAATTTTAAAAGGGACTGGGGAAGTGAGAAGATCCTGGTTAAATCCTAGCAGAGAGAAAGAAACAGACAAAAACAAACTTTAATGAGAACTGAAAGTGAAGAAAAAGTAGAGGTCAACCTTCTGCAAATAATGAAAAGCCAATAGGAAGCTCTAAGCACTGCAGAGGCCAGACTTTGTGATGGTTTCGGGTCAAAATTGGATTCGGGCTTCTAGAATTAAATTCTGCCTCCACCAGTTGGGTCACTTTGGGAAAATTACAGGGACATTTGATGGCCATGTTAGAGAAGAGTTGAAAGGATAGAGCAATGCCCGACAGAGTCGGACCACTACCTGTTCGCTCCGACCCGCCAACACGGTCTTGGGGCACCATGCAGGAGCAGCCTATGAGTAGGTGCCTGGAGCAAGCACTGGGAGGATCAAGCAAAGACCCCGGAAGGGCAGAGATCTCAGTGCTGTACGCAGGTCAGGAATGGCCATCGCCAGCAGATGAAGCCCTCAATAGCTAGAAGAGCAGGTGAGGAGAGGAAAGCATCTGGGAGTCGGAGAGTCTGGGGAATGGAATGTCAGAAATGAGGCTGTGGGAAAACATTCTTCCTAAACTATAATGGCAAGAACTTTTTTTTTTTTTTTTTTGCATTGCTCTCTGAAAACCCCTTTGATGTTTCAGAGGAGGTAGAAGACAGGGTTCTGGGCTGGCAGTCAGGGGCCCTGGCTGCTGGCGTCTGCTGATACCGGCTAGACTCTGTGGTCCTAGATGAGTCATTCGTACTTTCAAGGTTTCAGCTTCCTGGAAAACAGTGGAGATAATGATATCCTTCTCCAATCATGGGGGTGGAGTTAACTGAAATACCTAGTGCATAGTAGGTTTCTCCTCCCCACCTATTCTTTTAAAACACCAAAAACATCAAACAAGGAGTCCCCTAGGGCCAGAAGGACAGGTAAATATGTGCTGTTTGAACTTAACAAGTAGAATAATTCAGTTGTCCTAGTGACTCCATATCTTTAGCCCTGTGGTACAGTCTGGAATGACCTCTCCCCCTCACCCTATTCTTCTCTCCATCTGTAAAACTCTTTCACCTTCAAGGCCAAGTTTAACTCTCACCACCCCGAGGAATTGTTTCCAGGAATTCCCTCCGTTTAGACTTGTTCTTCAATTCTGTGCTGATTTCCCCTGCTTTGAGCTGTAATTAGTTCCTAAAGGCAAGAGACTATCTTATTCACCTTGGTGTTGCT